>CAMPDV010000523.1:0-243724 GCA_946699065.1 Loxodes magnus | reverse complement strand
CTTAAAACTTTCAAATTACATAACTGATCTTCAAGATCTTTTATCTTGCTTTTCTATTCACTTTTCTTAGAATTTTATCATTCTTTTAAACTTCTAGTTCTTAAAACTTTCAAATACATAAACTGATCTTCAGACTCTTTTACTTGCTTTTCTTATTCACTTTTCTTAGAAATCTTATCATTCTTTTAAACTTCTAGTTCTTAAAACTTTCAAATACATAAACTGATCTTCAGACTCTTTTACTTGCTTTTCTTATTCACTTTTCTTAGAAATCTTATCATTCTTTTAAACTTCTAGTTCTTAAAACTTTCAAATACATAAACTGATCTTCAGAATCTTTTACTTGCTTTTCTTATTCACTTTTCTTAGAAATCTTATCATTCTTTTAAACTTCTAGTTCTTAAAACTTTCAAATACATAAACTGATCTTCAGACTCTTTTACTTGCTTTTCTTATTCACTTTTCTTAGAAATCTTATCATTCTTTTAAACTTCTAGTTCTTAAAACTTTCAAATACATAAACTGATCTTCAGACTCTTTTACTTGCTTTTCTTATTCACTTTTCTTAGAAATCTTATCATTCTTTTAAACTTCTAGTTCTTAAAACTTTCAAATACATAAACTGATCTTCAGAATCTTTTACTTGCTTTTCTTATTCACTTTTCTTAGAAATCTTATCATTCTTTTAAACTTCTAGTTCTTAAAACTTTCAAATACATAAACTGATCTTTTGACTCTTTTACTTGCTTTTCTTATTCACTTTTCTTAGAAATCTTATCATTCTTTTAAACTTCTAGTTCTTAAAACTTTCAAATACATAAACTGATCTTTTGACTCTTTTACTTGCTTTTCTTATTCACTTTTCTTAGAAATCTTATCATTCTTTTAAACTTCTAGTTCTTAAAACTTTCAAATACATAAACTGATCTTCAGACTCTTTTACTTGCTTTTCTTATTCACTTTTCTTAGAAATCTTATCATTCTTTTAAACTTCTAGTTCTTAAAACTTTCAAATACATAAACTGATCTTCAGACTCTTTTACTTGCTTTTCTTATTCACTTTTCTTAGAAATCTTATCATTCTTTTAAACTTCTAGTTCTTAAAACTTTCAAATACATAAACTGATCTTCTGACTCTTTTACTTGCTTTTCTTATTCACTTTTCTTAGAAATCTTATCATTCTTTTAAACTTCTAGTTCTTAAAACTTTCAAATACATAAACTGATCTTCTGACTCTTTTACTTGCTTTTCTTATTCACTTTTCTTAGAAATCTTATCATTCTTTTAAACTTCTAGTTCTTAAAACTTTCAAATACATAAACTGATCTTCAGACTCTTTTACTTGCTTTTCTTATTCACTTTTCTTAGAAATCTTATCATTCTTTTAAACTTCTAGTTCTTAAAACTTTCAAATACATAAACTGATCTTCAGACTCTTTTACTTGCTTTTCTTATTCACTTTTCTTAGAAATCTTATCATTCTTTTAAACTTCTAGTTCTTAAAACTTTCAAATACATAAACTGATCTTCAGACTCTTTTACTTGCTTTTCTTATTCACTTTTCTTAGAAATCTTATCATTCTTTTAAACTTCTAGTTCTTAAAACTTTCAAATACATAAACTGATCTTCAGACTCTTTTACTTGCTTTTCTTATTCACTTTTCTTAGAAATCTTATCATTCTTTTAAACTTCTAGTTCTTAAAACTTTCAAATACATAAACTGATCTTCAGACTCTTTTACTTGCTTTTCTTATTCACTTTTCTTAGAAATCTTATCATTCTTTTAAACTTCTAGTTCTTAAAACTTTCAAATACATAAACTGATCTTCAGACTCTTTTACTTGCTTTTCTTATTCACTTTTCTTAGAAATCTTATCATTCTTTTAAACTTCTAGTTCTTAAAACTTTCAAATACATAAACTGATCTTCAGACTCTTTTACTTGCTTTTCTTATTCACTTTTCTTAGAAATCTTATCATTCTTTTAAACTTCTAGTTCTTAAAACTTTCAAATACATAAACTGATCTTCAGACTCTTTTACTTGCTTTTCTTATTCACTTTTCTTAGAAATCTTATCATTCTTTTAAACTTCTAGTTCTTAAAACTTTCAAATACATAAACTGATCTTCAGACTCTTTTACTTGCTTTTCTTATTCACTTTTCTTAGAAATCTTATCATTCTTTTAAACTTCTAGTTCTTAAAACTTTCAAATACATAAACTGATCTTCAGACTCTTTTACTTGCTTTTCTTATTCACTTTTCTTAGAAATCTTATCATTCTTTTAAACTTCTAGTTCTTAAAACTTTCAAATACATAAACTGATCTTCAGACTCTTTTACTTGCTTTTCTTATTCACTTTTCTTAGAAATCTTATCATTCTTTTAAACTTCTAGTTCTTAAAACTTTCAAATACATAAACTGATCTTCAGACTCTTTTACTTGCTTTTCTTATTCACTTTTCTTAGAAATCTTATCATTCTTTTAAACTTCTAGTTCTTAAAACTTTCAAATACATAAACTGATCTTCAGACTCTTTTACTTGCTTTTCTTACTTCACTTTTCTTAGAAATCTTATCATTCTTTTAAACTTCTAGTTCTTAAAACTTTCAAATACATAAACTGATCTTCAGACTCTTTTACTTGCTTTTCTTATTCACTTTTCTTAGAAATCTTATCATTCTTTTAAACTTCTAGTTCTTAAAACTTTCAAATACATAAACTGATCTTCAGACTCTTTTACTTGCTTTTCTTATTCACTTTTCTTAGAAATCTTATCATTCTTTTAAACTTCTAGTTCTTAAAACTTTCAAATACATAAACTGATCTTCAGACTCTTTTACTTGCTTTTCTTATTCACTTTTCTTAGAAATCTTATCATTCTTTTAAACTTCTAGTTCTTAAAACTTTCAAATACATAAACTGATCTTCAGACTCTTTTACTTGCTTTTCTTATTCACTTTTCTTAGAAATCTTATCATTCTTTTAAACTTCTAGTTCTTAAAACTTTCAAATACATAAACTGATCTTCAGACTCTTTTACTTGCTTTTCTTATTCACTTTTCTTAGAAATCTTATCATTCTTTTAAACTTCTAGTTCTTAAAACTTTCAAATACATAAACTGATCTTCAGACTCTTTTACTTGCTTTTCTTATTCACTTTTCTTAGAAATCTTATCATTCTTTTAAACTTCTAGTTCTTAAAACTTTCAAATACATAAACTGATCTTCAGACTCTTTTACTTGCTTTTCTTATTCACTTTTCTTAGAAATCTTATCATTCTTTTAAACTTCTAGTTCTTAAAACTTTCAAATACATAAACTGATCTTCAGACTCTTTTACTTGCTTTTCTTATTCACTTTTCTTAGAAATCTTATCATTCTTTTAAACTTCTAGTTCTTAAAACTTTCAAATACATAAACTGATCTTCAGACTCTTTTACTTGCTTTTCTTATTCACTTTTCTTAGAAATCTTATCATTCTTTTAAACTTCTAGTTCTTAAAACTTTCAAATACATAAACTGATCTTCAGACTCTTTTACTTGCTTTTCTTATTCACTTTTCTTAGAAATCTTATCATTCTTTTAAACTTCTAGTTCTTAAAACTTTCAAATACATAAACTGATCTTCAGACTCTTTTACTTGCTTTTCTTATTCACTTTTCTTAGAAATCTTATCATTCTTTTAAACTTCTAGTTCTTAAAACTTTCAAATACATAAACTGATCTTCAGACTCTTTTACTTGCTTTTCTTATTCACTTTTCTTAGAAATCTTATCATTCTTTTAAACTTCTAGTTCTTAAAACTTTCAAATACATAAACTGATCTTCAGACTCTTTTACTTGCTTTTCTTATTCACTTTTCTTAGAAATCTTATCATTCTTTTAAACTTCTAGTTCTTAAAACTTTCAAATACATAAACTGATCTTCAGACTCTTTTACTTGCTTTTCTTATTCACTTTTCTTAGAAATCTTATCATTCTTTTAAACTTCTAGTTCTTAAAACTTTCAAATACATAAACTGATCTTCAGACTCTTTTACTTGCTTTTCTTATTCACTTTTCTTAGAAATCTTATCATTCTTTTAAACTTCTAGTTCTTAAAACTTTCAAATACATAAACTGATCTTCAGACTCTTTTACTTGCTTTTCTTATTCACTTTTCTTAGAAATCTTATCATTCTTTTAAACTTCTAGTTCTTAAAACTTTCAAATACATAAACTGATCTTCAGAATCTTTTACTTGCTTTTCTTATTCACTTTTCTTAGAAATCTTATCATTCTTTTAAACTTCTAGTTCTTAAAACTTTCAAATACATAAACTGATCTTCTGACTCTTTTACTTGCTTTTCTTATTCACTTTTCTTAGAAATCTTATCATTCTTTTAAACTTCTAGTTCTTAAAACTTTCAAATACATAAACTGATCTTCAGACTCTTTTACTTGCTTTTCTTATTCACTTTTCTTAGAAATCTTATCATTCTTTTAAACTTCTAGTTCTTAAAACTTTCAAATACATAAACTGATCTTCAGACTCTTTTACTTGCTTTTCTTATTCACTTTTCTTAGAAATCTTATCATTCTTTTAAACTTCTAGTTCTTAAAACTTTCAAATACATAAACTGATCTTCAGACTCTTTTACTTGCTTTTCTTATTCACTTTTCTTAGAAATCTTATCATTCTTTTAAACTTCTAGTTCTTAAAACTTTCAAATACATAAACTGATCTTTTGACTCTTTTACTTGCTTTTCTTATTCACTTTTCTTAGAAATCTTATCATTCTTTTAAACTTCTAGTTCTTAAAACTTTCAAATACATAAACTGATCTTCAGACTCTTTTACTTGCTTTTCTTATTCACTTTTCTTAGAAATCTTATCATTCTTTTAAACTTCTAGTTCTTAAAACTTTCAAATACATAAACTGATCTTCAGAATCTTTTACTTGCTTTTCTTATTCACTTTTCTTAGAAATCTTATCATTCTTTTAAACTTCTAGTTCTTAAAACTTTCAAATACATAAACTGATCTTTTGACTCTTTTACTTGCTTTTCTTATTCACTTTTCTTAGAAATCTTATCATTCTTTTAAACTTCTAGTTCTTAAAACTTTCAAATACATAAACTGATCTTTTGACTCTTTTACTTGCTTTTCTTATTCACTTTTCTTAGAAATCTTATCATTCTTTTAAACTTCTAGTTCTTAAAACTTTCAAATACATAAACTGATCTTCAGACTCTTTTACTTGCTTTTCTTATTCACTTTTCTTAGAAATCTTATCATTCTTTTAAACTTCTAGTTCTTAAAACTTTCAAATACATAAACTGATCTTCAGAATCTTTTACTTGCTTTTCTTATTCACTTTTCTTAGAAATCTTATCATTCTTTTAAACTTCTAGTTCTTAAAACTTTCAAATACATAAACTGATCTTTTGACTCTTTTACTTGCTTTTCTTATTCACTTTTCTTAGAAATCTTATCATTCTTTTAAACTTCTAGTTCTTAAAACTTTCAAATACATAAACTGATCTTCAGAATCTTTTACTTGCTTTTCTTATTCACTTTTCTTAGAAATCTTATCATTCTTTTAAACTTCTAGTTCTTAAAACTTTCAAATACATAAACTGATCTTCAGAATTTTTTACTTGCTTTTCTTATTCACTTTTCTTAGAAATCTTATCATTCTTTTAAACTTCTAGTTCTTAAAACTTTCAAATACATAAACTGATCTTTTGACTCTTTTACTTGCTTTTCTTATTCACTTTTCTTAGAAATCTTATCATTCTTTTAAACTTCTAGTTCTTAAAACTTTCAAATACATAAACTGATCTTTTGACTCTTTTACTCGCTTTTCTTATTCACTTTTCATAGAAATCTTATCATTCTTTTAAACTTCTAGTTCTTAAAACTTTCAATTACATAAACTGATCTTCAGACTCTTTTACTTGCTTTTCTTATTCACTTTTCTTAGAAATCTTATCATTCTTTTAAACTTCTAGTTCTTAAAACTTTCAATTACATAAACTGATCTTCAGACTCTTTTACTTGCTTTTCTTATTCACTTTTCTTAGAAATCTTATCATTCTTTTAAACTTCTAGTTCTTAAAACTTTCAAATACATAAACTGATCTTTTGACTCTTTTACTCGCTTTTTTTATTCACTTTTCATAGAAATCTTATCATTCTTTTAAACTTCTAGTTCTTAAAACTTTCAAATACATAAACTGATCTTTTGACTCTTTTACTCGCTTTTCTTATTCACTTTTCATAGAAATCTTATCATTCTTTTAAACTTCTAGTTCTTAAAACTTTCAAATACATAAACTGATCTTTTGACTCTTTTACTCGCTTTTCTTATTCACTTTTCTTAGAAATCTTATCATTCTTTTAAACTTCTAGTTCTTAAAACTTTCAAATACATAAACTGATCTTCAGACTCTTTTACTTGCTTTTCTTATTCACTTTTCTTAGAAATCTTATCATTCTTTTAAACTTCTAGTTCTTAAAACTTTCAATTACATAAACTGATCTTTTGACTCTTTTACTCGCTTTTCTTATTCACTTTTCTTAGAAATCTTATCATTCTTTTAAACTTCTAGTTCTTAAAACTTTCAAATACATAAACTGATCTTTTGACTCTTTTACTCGCTTTTCTTATTCACTTTTCTTAGAAATCTTATCATTCTTTTAAACTTCTAGTTCTTAAAACTTTCAAATACATAAACTGATCTTTTGACTCTTTTACTTGCTTTTCTTATTCACTTTTCTTAGAAATCTTATCATTCTTTTAAACTTCTAGTTCTTAAAACTTTCAATTACATAAACTGATCTTTTGACTCTTTTACTCGCTTTTCTTATTCACTTTTCTTAGAAATCTTATCATTCTTTTAAACTTCTAGTTCTTAAAACTTTCAAATACATAAACTGATCTTCAGACTCTTTTACTTGCTTTTCTTATTCACTTTTCTTAGAAATCTTATCATTCTTTTAAACTTCTAGTTCTTAAAACTTTCAAATACATAAACTGATCTTCAGACTCTTTTACTTGCTTTTCTTATTCACTTTTCTTAGAAATCTTATCATTCTTTTAAACTTCTAGTTCTTAAAACTTTCAAATACATAAACTGATCTTCAGAATCTTTTACTTGCTTTTCTTATTCACTTTTCTTAGAAATCTTATCATTCTTTTAAACTTCTAGTTCTTAAAACTTTCAAATACATAAACTGATCTTTTGACTCTTTTACTTGCTTTTCTTATTCACTTTTCTTAGAAATCTTATCATTCTTTTAAACTTCTAGTTCTTAAAACTTTCAAATACATAAACTGATCTTTTGACTCTTTTACTTGCTTTTCTTATTCACTTTTCTTAGAAATCTTATCATTCTTTTAAACTTCTAGTTCTTAAAACTTTCAAATACATAAACTGATCTTAAGACTCTTTTACTTGCTTTTCTTACTTCACTTTTCTTAGAAATCTTATCATTCTTTTAAACTTCTAGTTCTTAAAACTTTCAAATACATAAACTGATCTTCAGAATCTTTTACTTGCTTTTCTTATTCACTTTTCTTAGAAATCTTATCATTCTTTTAAACTTCTAGTTCTTAAAACTTTCAAATACATAAACTGATCTTTTGACTCTTTTACTTGCTTTTCTTATTCACTTTTCTTAGAAATCTTATCATTCTTTTAAACTTCTAGTTCTTAAAACTTTCAAATACATAAACTGATCTTTTGACTCTTTTACTTGCTTTTCTTATTCACTTTTCTTAGAAATCTTATCATTCTTTTAAACTTCTAGTTCTTAAAACTTTCAAATACATAAACTGATCTTTTGACTCTTTTACTTGCTTTTCTTATTCACTTTTCTTAGAAATCTTATCATTCTTTTAAACTTCTAGTTCTTAAAACTTTCAAATACATAAACTGATCTTCAGACTCTTTTACTTGCTTTTCTTATTCACTTTTCTTAGAAATCTTATCATTCTTTTAAACTTCTAGTTCTTAAAACTTTCAAATACATAAACTGATCTTCAGACTCTTTTACTTGCTTTTCTTATTCACTTTTCTTAGAAATCTTATCATTCTTTTAAACTTCTAGTTCTTAAAACTTTCAAATACATAAACTGATCTTCAGACTCTTTTACTTGCTTTTCTTATTCACTTTTCTTAGAAATCTTATCATTCTTTTAAACTTCTAGTTCTTAAAACTTTCAAATACATAAACTGATCTTTTGACTCTTTTACTTGCTTTTCTTATTCACTTTTCTTAGAAATCTTATCATTCTTTTAAACTTCTAGTTCTTAAAACTTTCAAATACATAAACTGATCTTCAGACTCTTTTACTTGCTTTTCTTATTCACTTTTCTTAGAAATCTTATCATTCTTTTAAACTTCTAGTTCTTAAAACTTTCAAATACATAAACTGATCTTCAGAATCTTTTACTTGCTTTTCTTATTCACTTTTCTTAGAAATCTTATCATTCTTTTAAACTTCTAGTTCTTAAAACTTTCAAATACATAAACTGATCTTTTGACTCTTTTACTTGCTTTTCTTATTCACTTTTCTTAGAAATCTTATCATTCTTTTAAACTTCTAGTTCTTAAAACTTTCAAATACATAAACTGATCTTTTGACTCTTTTACTTGCTTTTCTTATTCACTTTTCTTAGAAATCTTATCATTCTTTTAAACTTCTAGTTCTTAAAACTTTCAAATACATAAACTGATCTTTTGACTCTTTTACTTGCTTTTCTTATTCACTTTTCTTAGAAATCTTATCATTCTTTTAAACTTCTAGTTCTTAAAACTTTCAAATACATAAACTGATCTTCAGACTCTTTTACTTGCTTTTCTTATTCACTTTTCTTAGAAATCTTATCATTCTTTTAAACTTCTAGTTCTTAAAACTTTCAAATACATAAACTGATCTTCAGAATCTTTTACTTGCTTTTCTTATTCACTTTTCTTAGAAATCTTATCATTCTTTTAAACTTCTAGTTCTTAAAACTTTCAAATACATAAACTGATCTTTTGACTCTTTTACTTGCTTTTCTTATTCACTTTTCTTAGAAATCTTATCATTCTTTTAAACTTCTAGTTCTTAAAACTTTCAAATACATAAACTGATCTTTTGACTCTTTTACTTGCTTTTCTTATTCACTTTTCTTAGAAATCTTATCATTCTTTTAAACTTCTAGTTCTTAAAACTTTCAAATACATAAACTGATCTTAAGACTCTTTTACTTGCTTTTCTTACTTCACTTTTCTTAGAAATCTTATCATTCTTTTAAACTTCTAGTTCTTAAAACTTTCAAATACATAAACTGATCTTCAGAATCTTTTACTTGCTTTTCTTATTCACTTTTCTTAGAAATCTTATCATTCTTTTAAACTTCTAGTTCTTAAAACTTTCAAATACATAAACTGATCTTTTGACTCTTTTACTTGCTTTTCTTATTCACTTTTCTTAGAAATCTTATCATTCTTTTAAACTTCTAGTTCTTAAAACTTTCAAATACATAAACTGATCTTTTGACTCTTTTACTTGCTTTTCTTATTCACTTTTCTTAGAAATCTTATCATTCTTTTAAACTTCTAGTTCTTAAAACTTTCAAATACATAAACTGATCTTTTGACTCTTTTACTTGCTTTTCTTATTCACTTTTCTTAGAAATCTTATCATTCTTTTAAACTTCTAGTTCTTAAAACTTTCAAATACATAAACTGATCTTCAGACTCTTTTACTTGCTTTTCTTATTCACTTTTCTTAGAAATCTTATCATTCTTTTAAACTTCTAGTTCTTAAAACTTTCAAATACATAAACTGATCTTCAGACTCTTTTACTTGCTTTTCTTATTCACTTTTCTTAGAAATCTTATCATTCTTTTAAACTTCTAGTTCTTAAAACTTTCAAATACATAAACTGATCTTCAGACTCTTTTACTTGCTTTTCTTATTCACTTTTCTTAGAAATCTTATCATTCTTTTAAACTTCTAGTTCTTAAAACTTTCAAATACATAAACTGATCTTTTGACTCTTTTACTTGCTTTTCTTATTCACTTTTCTTAGAAATCTTATCATTCTTTTAAACTTCTAGTTCTTAAAACTTTCAAATACATAAACTGATCTTCAGACTCTTTTACTTGCTTTTCTTATTCACTTTTCTTAGAAATCTTATCATTCTTTTAAACTTCTAGTTCTTAAAACTTTCAAATACATAAACTGATCTTCAGAATCTTTTACTTGCTTTTCTTATTCACTTTTCTTAGAAATCTTATCATTCTTTTAAACTTCTAGTTCTTAAAACTTTCAAATACATAAACTGATCTTTTGACTCTTTTACTTGCTTTTCTTATTCACTTTTCTTAGAAATCTTATCATTCTTTTAAACTTCTAGTTCTTAAAACTTTCAAATACATAAACTGATCTTTTGACTCTTTTACTTGCTTTTCTTATTCACTTTTCTTAGAAATCTTATCATTCTTTTAAACTTCTAGTTCTTAAAACTTTCAAATACATAAACTGATCTTCAGAATCTTTTACTTGCTTTTCTTATTCACTTTTCTTAGAAATCTTATCATTCTTTTAAACTTCTAGTTCTTAAAACTTTCAAATACATAAACTGATCTTCAGAATTTTTTACTTGCTTTTCTTATTCACTTTTCTTAGAAATCTTATCATTCTTTTAAACTTCTAGTTCTTAAAACTTTCAAATACATAAACTGATCTTTTGACTCTTTTACTTGCTTTTCTTATTCACTTTTCTTAGAAATCTTATCATTCTTTTAAACTTCTAGTTCTTAAAACTTTCAAATACATAAACTGATCTTTTGACTCTTTTACTCGCTTTTCTTATTCACTTTTCATAGAAATCTTATCATTCTTTTAAACTTCTAGTTCTTAAAACTTTCAATTACATAAACTGATCTTCAGACTCTTTTACTTGCTTTTCTTATTCACTTTTCTTAGAAATCTTATCATTCTTTTAAACTTCTAGTTCTTAAAACTTTCAATTACATAAACTGATCTTCAGACTCTTTTACTTGCTTTTCTTATTCACTTTTCTTAGAAATCTTATCATTCTTTTAAACTTCTAGTTCTTAAAACTTTCAAATACATAAACTGATCTTTTGACTCTTTTACTCGCTTTTTTTATTCACTTTTCATAGAAATCTTATCATTCTTTTAAACTTCTAGTTCTTAAAACTTTCAAATACATAAACTGATCTTTTGACTCTTTTACTCGCTTTTCTTATTCACTTTTCATAGAAATCTTATCATTCTTTTAAACTTCTAGTTCTTAAAACTTTCAAATACATAAACTGATCTTTTGACTCTTTTACTCGCTTTTCTTATTCACTTTTCTTAGAAATCTTATCATTCTTTTAAACTTCTAGTTCTTAAAACTTTCAAATACATAAACTGATCTTCAGACTCTTTTACTTGCTTTTCTTATTCACTTTTCTTAGAAATCTTATCATTCTTTTAAACTTCTAGTTCTTAAAACTTTCAATTACATAAACTGATCTTTTGACTCTTTTACTCGCTTTTCTTATTCACTTTTCTTAGAAATCTTATCATTCTTTTAAACTTCTAGTTCTTAAAACTTTCAAATACATAAACTGATCTTTTGACTCTTTTACTCGCTTTTCTTATTCACTTTTCTTAGAAATCTTATCATTCTTTTAAACTTCTAGTTCTTAAAACTTTCAAATACATAAACTGATCTTTTGACTCTTTTACTTGCTTTTCTTATTCACTTTTCTTAGAAATCTTATCATTCTTTTAAACTTCTAGTTCTTAAAACTTTCAATTACATAAACTGATCTTTTGACTCTTTTACTCGCTTTTCTTATTCACTTTTCTTAGAAATCTTATCATTCTTTTAAACTTCTAGTTCTTAAAACTTTCAAATACATAAACTGATCTTCAGACTCTTTTACTTGCTTTTCTTATTCACTTTTCTTAGAAATCTTATCATTCTTTTAAACTTCTAGTTCTTAAAACTTTCAAATACATAAACTGATCTTCAGACTCTTTTACTTGCTTTTCTTATTCACTTTTCTTAGAAATCTTATCATTCTTTTAAACTTCTAGTTCTTAAAACTTTCAAATACATAAACTGATCTTCAGAATCTTTTACTTGCTTTTCTTATTCACTTTTCTTAGAAATCTTATCATTCTTTTAAACTTCTAGTTCTTAAAACTTTCAAATACATAAACTGATCTTTTGACTCTTTTACTTGCTTTTCTTATTCACTTTTCTTAGAAATCTTATCATTCTTTTAAACTTCTAGTTCTTAAAACTTTCAAATACATAAACTGATCTTTTGACTCTTTTACTTGCTTTTCTTATTCACTTTTCTTAGAAATCTTATCATTCTTTTAAACTTCTAGTTCTTAAAACTTTCAAATACATAAACTGATCTTAAGACTCTTTTACTTGCTTTTCTTACTTCACTTTTCTTAGAAATCTTATCATTCTTTTAAACTTCTAGTTCTTAAAACTTTCAAATACATAAACTGATCTTCAGAATCTTTTACTTGCTTTTCTTATTCACTTTTCTTAGAAATCTTATCATTCTTTTAAACTTCTAGTTCTTAAAACTTTCAAATACATAAACTGATCTTTTGACTCTTTTACTTGCTTTTCTTATTCACTTTTCTTAGAAATCTTATCATTCTTTTAAACTTCTAGTTCTTAAAACTTTCAAATACATAAACTGATCTTTTGACTCTTTTACTTGCTTTTCTTATTCACTTTTCTTAGAAATCTTATCATTCTTTTAAACTTCTAGTTCTTAAAACTTTCAAATACATAAACTGATCTTTTGACTCTTTTACTTGCTTTTCTTATTCACTTTTCTTAGAAATCTTATCATTCTTTTAAACTTCTAGTTCTTAAAACTTTCAAATACATAAACTGATCTTCAGACTCTTTTACTTGCTTTTCTTATTCACTTTTCTTAGAAATCTTATCATTCTTTTAAACTTCTAGTTCTTAAAACTTTCAAATACATAAACTGATCTTCAGACTCTTTTACTTGCTTTTCTTATTCACTTTTCTTAGAAATCTTATCATTCTTTTAAACTTCTAGTTCTTAAAACTTTCAAATACATAAACTGATCTTCAGACTCTTTTACTTGCTTTTCTTATTCACTTTTCTTAGAAATCTTATCATTCTTTTAAACTTCTAGTTCTTAAAACTTTCAAATACATAAACTGATCTTTTGACTCTTTTACTTGCTTTTCTTATTCACTTTTCTTAGAAATCTTATCATTCTTTTAAACTTCTAGTTCTTAAAACTTTCAAATACATAAACTGATCTTCAGACTCTTTTACTTGCTTTTCTTATTCA
Organism: Loxodes magnus; assembly: GCA_946699065.1. NCBI lineage: Eukaryota > Ciliophora > Karyorelictea > Loxodida > Loxodidae > Loxodes > Loxodes magnus. Next base: position 230,361 of record CAMPDV010000523.1, on the reverse strand, counting down.
CTTTTCTTAGAAATCTTATCATTCTTTTAAACTTCTAGTTCTTAAAACTTTCAAATACATAAACTGATCTTCAGAATCTTTTACTTGCTTTTCTTATTCACTTTTCTTAGAAATCTTATCATTCTTTTAAACTTCTAGTTCTTAAAACTTTCAAATACATAAACTGATCTTTTGACTCTTTTACTTGCTTTTCTTATTCACTTTTCTTAGAAATCTTATCATTCTTTTAAACTTCTAGTTCTTAAAACTTTCAAATACATAAACTGATCTTTTGACTCTTTTACTTGCTTTTCTTATTCACTTTTCTTAGAAATCTTATCATTCTTTTAAACTTCTAGTTCTTAAAACTTTCAAATACATAAACTGATCTTTTGACTCTTTTACTTGCTTTTCTTATTCACTTTTCTTAGAAATCTTATCATTCTTTTAAACTTCTAGTTCTTAAAACTTTCAAATACATAAACTGATCTTCAGACTCTTTTACTTGCTTTTCTTATTCACTTTTCTTAGAAATCTTATCATTCTTTTAAACTTCTAGTTCTTAAAACTTTCAAATACATAAACTGATCTTCAGAATCTTTTACTTGCTTTTCTTATTCACTTTTCTTAGAAATCTTATCATTCTTTTAAACTTCTAGTTCTTAAAACTTTCAAATACATAAACTGATCTTTTGACTCTTTTACTTGCTTTTCTTATTCACTTTTCTTAGAAATCTTATCATTCTTTTAAACTTCTAGTTCTTAAAACTTTCAAATACATAAACTGATCTTTTGACTCTTTTACTTGCTTTTCTTATTCACTTTTCTTAGAAATCTTATCATTCTTTTAAACTTCTAGTTCTTAAAACTTTCAAATACATAAACTGATCTTAAGACTCTTTTACTTGCTTTTCTTACTTCACTTTTCTTAGAAATCTTATCATTCTTTTAAACTTCTAGTTCTTAAAACTTTCAAATACATAAACTGATCTTCAGAATCTTTTACTTGCTTTTCTTATTCACTTTTCTTAGAAATCTTATCATTCTTTTAAACTTCTAGTTCTTAAAACTTTCAAATACATAAACTGATCTTTTGACTCTTTTACTTGCTTTTCTTATTCACTTTTCTTAGAAATCTTATCATTCTTTTAAACTTCTAGTTCTTAAAACTTTCAAATACATAAACTGATCTTTTGACTCTTTTACTTGCTTTTCTTATTCACTTTTCTTAGAAATCTTATCATTCTTTTAAACTTCTAGTTCTTAAAACTTTCAAATACATAAACTGATCTTTTGACTCTTTTACTTGCTTTTCTTATTCACTTTTCTTAGAAATCTTATCATTCTTTTAAACTTCTAGTTCTTAAAACTTTCAAATACATAAACTGATCTTCAGACTCTTTTACTTGCTTTTCTTATTCACTTTTCTTAGAAATCTTATCATTCTTTTAAACTTCTAGTTCTTAAAACTTTCAAATACATAAACTGATCTTCAGACTCTTTTACTTGCTTTTCTTATTCACTTTTCTTAGAAATCTTATCATTCTTTTAAACTTCTAGTTCTTAAAACTTTCAAATACATAAACTGATCTTCAGACTCTTTTACTTGCTTTTCTTATTCACTTTTCTTAGAAATCTTATCATTCTTTTAAACTTCTAGTTCTTAAAACTTTCAAATACATAAACTGATCTTTTGACTCTTTTACTTGCTTTTCTTATTCACTTTTCTTAGAAATCTTATCATTCTTTTAAACTTCTAGTTCTTAAAACTTTCAAATACATAAACTGATCTTCAGACTCTTTTACTTGCTTTTCTTATTCACTTTTCTTAGAAATCTTATCATTCTTTTAAACTTCTAGTTCTTAAAACTTTCAAATACATAAACTGATCTTCAGAATCTTTTACTTGCTTTTCTTATTCACTTTTCTTAGAAATCTTATCATTCTTTTAAACTTCTAGTTCTTAAAACTTTCAAATACATAAACTGATCTTTTGACTCTTTTACTTGCTTTTCTTATTCACTTTTCTTAGAAATCTTATCATTCTTTTAAACTTCTAGTTCTTAAAACTTTCAAATACATAAACTGATCTTTTGACTCTTTTACTTGCTTTTCTTATTCACTTTTCTTAGAAATCTTATCATTCTTTTAAACTTCTAGTTCTTAAAACTTTCAAATACATAAACTGATCTTCAGACTCTTTTACTTGCTTTTCTTACTTCACTTTTCTTTGAAATCTCATCTCTCTCATTTTATTACTTTCAATTATGATCTTCAGACTCGTTTACTCGCTTTTCTTATTCACTTTTCTTTGAAATCTCATTTCTCTCATTTTATTACTTTCAATTATGATGTTAGACTCTTTTACTTCCTTTTCTACTTCACTTTTCATTGAAATCTCATCTCTCTGATTTTATTACTTTCAATTATGATCTTCAGACTCTTTTACTTGCTTTTCTACTTCACTTTTCATTGAAATCTCATCTTTCTTATTTTATAAGTTTCAATTATGATCTTAGACTCTTTTACTTCCTTTTCTACTTCACTTTTCTTTGAAATCTCATCTCTCTCATTTTATTACTTTCAATTATGATCTTAGACTCTTTTACTTGCTTTTCTACTTCACTTTTCATTGAAATCTCATCTTTATTATTTTATTAGTTTCAATTATGATCTTAGACTCTTTTACTTCCTTTTCTACTTCACTTTTCTTTGAAATCTCATCTCTCTCATTTTATTACTTTCAATTTTGATCTTCAGACTTTTTTACTTGCTTTTCTGCATTATTTATAAGTTTAAACTTTTTTTTTTACTTTATTTTTTTTAAATTAAATTTTGATAGTTTTGATGTATTTATTTTATTTATCCATTTTTTTTTTTTTTTTTTTCAATGTTTTTTTTTGCTTTTGTTTTTCTTATATTGATATGAATGGCTTTTTACATAAATTGAATTTTTTATGTTTATTTCTTACTTTTATATTATTTTTCTGTCATTTTTTTTTTTTTTTTTTTTTTTTTTTTAATCATTAAGTTTTTTTTATTAAAATTATATATAAATATTTCTGATTTCATTTTTTTCTCGTTTAAACTGTTTTTTATGACAATATTATATATTTTTTTTATATTTGAATTTCTTGTTTATCATAACTAACAATTTTTTTCACATCTTTTTAATTTAAACTCAATTTTTTTTTCGAAGTTTCGTCCCAAATTTTTCATGGATTGTAAATTTATTACAAAAAAAGACTTTTGTCATTTTCCCTTATTTTCGAATTTTATTAACTTCTTGTTTGAGCATTTATTTTTAATTTTCACTGCTTTAAAGCTTATTATTTTTTTTTTGTCTCGTTACTTCCTTAAAATCTTTTGTTTTGCAAAACTCTTAGCAAAATAATGCTTTAACCTTTTTTCCAAACAATTTTTTTTCTTTAAGATTTCCAAATTACATTTAAAAATGAAATCTCAGTTCAAAATTCTAAGTTTATTCCGTCCGAAAAAAGTCTTGCAGTGTAAACAGCTGAGCAAAAAAACAAAATTATTTTTTTCACGATTTAATGCTTCAGATACTCTTTTTTGCCATTCTTTTGGCTCTAAAATTTGAAAAAAGAATACCAAAATACAATTCTTAAAGATTTGAATGACCAAAATCAGCAATTTATAAAATCAAAAAGATTCAAAACCAAAATCAAAAAAAAATGTTCAAAAAATTTTATTTTTCCCATTTTTTTCAAAAACCTTTTTTACTTTTAAATTTTTTCTCAAAAAAATTTATTCCTTTCTGACCTTATTTCAATCCCGAAATCCCCCAGTTTGTTCCGTCCCAACTCAGACCTATAGTGTAAAACGTTGAGCAAAAAAAGGCTTTCACACTTTTTCAATTTAAAGCTGCTCGTCATCTTTTTTTTCCTTTTAATTAACTCTACAAATGAAATTTTAAAAAAATTTCGGAATCAAATCGAAAAATTTTTATCACAACCCGTTCAAAAAACAATTATTATAAGCAAAATCAAAAAAAATTTGAACACTGGATCAAAAAAAATTTAAAGTCCAAACTAAAAAAAATTTCCAAATCCAAAATCAAAATTTTCAAATCCAATATCAAAATTTTTTAAAACCAAACTCAAAATTTTCAAATCCAAAACTAAAATTTTCAAAACCAAAACTAAAATTTTCAAAACCAATATCAAAAGGGATGGTCTTAATTTTTTTATTCACATTTTTTTTCAAAAACCTTTTATACTTTAAAACTTTTTCTCAAAAAAATTTATTCCTTTCTGACCTTATTTCAATCCCGAAATCCCCCAACTTGTTCCGTCCCAACTCAGCCCTATAGTGTAAAACGCTGAGCAAAAAAAGGCTTTCACACTTTTTCACGATTTCTGGGCTTCTACCTCATGAAATTTTAATCTGCTATCCTTCAAATGTATTATTTTAAATTTTCCCTATCGTAAAAAACTCATTATGCATCTTAAAAGTAATAATAATAAGCTTAAAACAAACGTAAACAAATTTTATAAATAAATAAAAAATTTAATTGCACACTGCTCAAAAATTTTCTAGTACTGTACTATAAAATTCAAAATTTTTTAACTCTAGTACTTACTTCAAAAAATTTTCTGACACTTCGAAAATTTAAAATTTTTTTAACTTTGAAACATACTCCAAAAAATTTCCAAACACTTGAAACATTTAAAAATTTTTGTCTTTGAAACATACTCCAAAAAATTTTCACAAACTATAAAAAATTAAAATTTTTTTAACTCTAAAGCATACTCCAAAAAATTTTCACAAACTATAAAAAATTAAAAATTTTTGTCTTTGAAACATACTCCAAAAAATTTTCACAAACTATAAAAAATTAAAATTTTTTTAACTCTAAAGCATACTCCAAAAAATTTTCACAAACTATAAAAAATTAAAAATTTCTCTAAACACTTTTTTAAAACTAAACTTTTGTTTAAAAAAAATATTAACTTCAGAAAAGACTTTGAAAAAGAATTCTAAAACGTAGCAAATTTTTTGAATTTTATAACTAAAAGAAATACTTCTTTAGAATTAAAAACTTAACAAAATTTTATATTATTAAATATAATATTTAAATAGTTTAAATTCATAATGATCACTTGATGTATCTCTACTTGTCCTCCATGCTCAGTGTTACATTAGCCATAGTACAATTCTAAAAACTTAAGCCATAGTCAGCATATACTTTGCTCCAGTCAACCTAAATAATTAATTGGTAGATTTAAACTTACCTGTTATTAGTTAGTTGTTTATTTTCCATTCAATATCCTTCCTATGTTCCATCTTCGAATGACGTAATCTTTCGTTGAACTTCCATAATTTCAATGACCTGTACTCGATACCAACCAATTGTTGTCCCTAGATAATGATAAACTTCCTGCATAGTCAAAATTGTTTAAGACACATATGCATTAGTCATTAGAGACGTTTCAGATTCTTATGGTCTTGTCATAAGATCCTGATAAAATGTATTTGTTGTTGTTTGAGAATATTACCGATAATACATAATGAGAATGTCCAGAAAAGACCCTTATACATTATTAAGTCTTAGAGTTCCATAGTCTCACCGTATAATCATTACTTCCCGATACGATGAACTCTGAATCACTGGATATAGCCACAGATCATACAGAATTAGTGTGACCACTCATGGTCTTACAGGTACCTGTCTTGACGTCCCATAGTCTCACCGTTTTATCATAACTTCCCGATACGATGAACTCTGAATCACTGGATATAGCCACAGATCATACAGAATTAGTGTGACCACTCATGGTCTTACAGGTACCTGTCTTGACGTCCCATAGTCTCACCGTCTAATCTGCACTTCCCGATACGATGAACTCTGAATCACTGGATATAGCCACAGCATATACATAACTAGTGTGACCACTCATGATCTTACAGGTACCTGTCTTGACGTCCCATAGTCTCACCGTATAATCTCAACTTCCCGATACGATGAACTCTGAATCACTGGATATAGCCACAGCATATACAGAACTAGTGTGACCACTCATGGTCTTACAGGTACCTGTCTTGACGTCCCATAGTCTCACCGTCTTATCATAACTTCCCGATACGATGAACTCTGAATCACTGGATATAGCCACAGCATATACAGAACTAGTGTAACCACTCATGGTCTTACAGGTACCTGTCTTGACGTCCCATAGTCTCATCGTATAATCTCAACTTCCCGATACGATGAACTCTGAATCACTGGATATAGCCACAGCATATACATAACTAGTGTGACCACTCATGGTCTTACAGGTACCTGTCTTGACGTCCCATAGTCTCACCGTCTAATCTCCACTTCCCGATACTATTAAGTTGGCATCTGAAGAGATGGCAACGGATGTTACATAGGAAGAGTGTCCAGTGTATATGTGTTGAAAATCATATGAGATTGAGGTTAGATTGGCGTTGGATAAGTCACAATTGATGAACTTGGAGTTACTAAGGTTGGTTGAAGTTAAGTTAGAATTAGCGAAGTTACAATTTGTGAAGGTGGTGTCCGAGAGATTATCATTAGATAGGTCGATTTTTTAGAAATTTATTTAAGTGAATTAGTAATTAATGCAATTTAAGATAATTTAAGTATTAGATTCTACTTAAGATAGTTCTTATTACGATTTACATGTCTGTAATATCTATTTTAACTTGTCTTGAATTTTTTAGTCAGTTACTTATGTTAATTTTAACAAAGTTTAAGCTTAGTCTACTAATCCTGGTTTGTTTAATGGATTGTATTTCAACGTTGCTATATTGAAATTCTCATCTTTAATCTGGTTTAAAAACTTATTTAAATTTTCGAAGGTTAATTTTGAGAAATCTTATATCACATACTTGATCAAGTTTTATTATTCATTACATACTTAAACTATTTAGTTCTCATTCTTAAATTCATTTTTAGGATTCACTACTCTTTACTCTATTACTTAGACTAGCTCTCTTGCTTCGACTATTTATTTTTCCTTCTATGATAGGTCTAACTTTACTAAAACATCTTTAACTTGAACTTATTAGGTTCGTTATTATTAATCAATTTCTTGGTCTTAATTTTGGTACTGGATAATCGAGTTTTCTTAATTAGGTTTTTTTTCTTTCATTTGGACATTTGCCTACCCTCTTTAATGATCTACATGCTTTGCTACTTTACTAAAACCCCTTATTACTTTGAATTGCTTGAAAAACTTATCAACTAACTACTCTGCCTTCTTCAAAGTTAAGTATTTTCCTTTTGCGTTCTCTTTTAAATAGCTAAAGAGATTGAACTGACATGCCTAAATATTATTTCTTAAAGTTTAAACTTCCATTTGCTATTTCTAATCTCTCTTAAAAATTTCTATCTCTCGCAATAATTATTAAAATTATTCTTGAGCTTGATCATTTTACCTTTATTATTATTACTATTCCATTCTTTAAGCTTAAAATTATTAAACGTGATTTGAGTCTTTAAGCTAAGATAAACGCTATAATAGATTCTCTAATTTACTATTGCTAAGAGAAAACGAGTCTATTAAAGATTTAAATATTTCCTGAATTGATAACGACTGGATATGCTTCATAAACTATGAACTTTCCGAAATGACTTATCTCACCATAAGTTAGTAATTCTGCTTCTAAGTGTATTAATCCTGTAACCACTTGAACTACACATTGATTTGCACTTTATCAATTAACTCATTTTATTGAATTGGTATGTTTTATTGATCTGGCTCTTAAACTACATGTCCTTGAAACTATTCAGGATTGATGTTAAAAACTTTGTTATGTAAGAAACATTTAATTTCTCTTGCAAGTCGAAAAATTGTGTTAAGACAATTTAAACATGAACTACAACCACATGGTAATTATTTGTATATTCGCTTGTCTTAATTGAATTGCTTTTTACAGTTTGGACACTGATTGCTATCCATTTATAAAGATTAAAAAAAAAATTTAGTATATAGAAACTAATTCTATTGAAATAAAAATTGATAAAATATTTTTATTATTTAAAAAAAAGATTAAACATAAAAAAAATTTAATATTTAAAATTTAAAAATTTTTAAGATAGCATTTTAAAAACTTAAAAGTTATTATAAATAATTTAGTATTTTGAATTAAACAAAAATTATAAATTAAAACAAAAAAAATTAAATATACAATTCAAAAAAAAACAATTCTAGAAATAAATTATGATAATCTGAAAATATTATATTAAGAAAAAAAAACTTTGCTATAAAAAAAAAACTTGCCATACATAATGCTAATATATTAATGACTTAAATACAAAGAGATAAAAAGTAAATTTGAATAAATAAAAATTATTAGCACTTCCTTTATGCGCAGTACTTTTATAATTAATATTTCATATTAAGAAAAATGTTTACATGTTTCTTGTTATAATTTTATTATCATAATAAGATACGTCACCTTCAATATATGGGAAATCTTCTTATTAAATATGAATCTCGACTCTTAAATTAAATGCACTTATCCTCCTATAAAAGGTCCAAATAAGCATAATTATTAAGTCATCAGTAGGCATGGAAGTAAAACGTTTATACATCTTGTGAGAATACTAAAGAAAGTTAGGGTTATCTCTTCCTAATTTGTCCACTGTTTTTTTGTGGTGGCAATTTATTGTGAGAGATTACTTGTTATGTAGTATACACTACACCAAATGTTCAATGGTTCTCCTGACAACTTCCTATATCCATTTTTTTTAATATAAAGATTATTATGGAAATTTAAAAAATTATAACTATAAACAAAAACATATTATAAATCAATTGATCTATGAAAATAATATTTGAAATATTCGATGAGAAATGTTTAAAATAAATAATATAACCTAAACAAAAAATGTTGGATAAAATCGAAAACATCTTTTATAAAACTCATAAATATAAGAATAAGTATGAAAATACTATACTTATAACCACGTTATATTTTTAAAAAAAATTCTCATTAAACTTAACACTAACTTCCCAATGAACCAGAAAAAAGAAATGAAATGCTTCTTAAAAATAATTGAAAAAATGGTGGGAGCTGAGAATGACCTTCGTGACAACACTTTCTTGTTTTATGGCTAGGAACAAGTTCCTGTTGCTGAGAAAGTCCCTGGTCTTAGTTATTTTCTGAATGAACACTGTCTTTGAGATTATCCGCTCTTGGCAGGGGCTTGAAGCCTGGCTGCTTATAGCGATGGAGCTCCCTAGCAGCTGTGCCTTGAGCACAACAGGATATCCCTGTTATTCCATATAAAGAGAGCGTCGGGTCGTGCAATCGGAATGGAGTTTCCGGTCCAAAAACATTTTTAATTTAAATTAATTAATTGCTTCTTAAATATTCGAAACTTTAATATTATAGAATAAGCTTAAAATATAAAAAATAACCAAATGTAACGAGAAGTCGAATAAATTACAACTGAAAAAAAAGTACAAATATAAAAAGATAGTTAAAGTAATGTTTAACCTAAATTAAGAATTTATAAAGACTAATAACTGACTAAATAAAATATAATCGAATTATTAATATTAAAATTTAAATAGGGTGGAAAGCCCTTTCCTTCGGATGTTGCTTGGAGGCCCAGCAAGGCAAATAAAAAAATGAGCACGGACGGAAGATAAATCTGAAGAAGAGAAACCAACGACAAGAGAAAGAAGATGTGACAAGCTGGAGAACTCTGAATGCCAGGAGGAAACTTTCTTCATCATAGGTCGGGGAAATATACCCGTAATCGCATATTGCATCCTATGTTTTGGAAGGAAAAATTACAGGGATGTACTGCAAGAAGAGAAAACAAGGATAGAGAGACATAAAAATTTTTTCGACATTAAATAAAATTAATTTAAAGAGTTGCGCACCAACGAGAGTGCTACGCGCTCTATAATTAAATTTTTTTTTAATTTAAATAAATAACAATAAAACTTTACTCCCATTAAAGAAAATTAAATACTTTTTGAAGTACTTCATAAAATAAAACCAACAACACTTAAAGCATGTAAACAAATCAGATAGAAATTAATATAAGACCACAAAAAAAAATAGAAAATAAGCAAAAATTATAAACTAAAATGACTATAATAGAGTAAAAACTGAAAAAATGATAATTAAAAAAGAAATTATCAGAAATCTTAAAAGAAAAAGAAATAAACTAAATAAAAAAATTAAATTTGTTTTAGATGATAAAAGGCATATAAATCGACAACATAAGAAAGTTATAAAAGAAAAAAAAATACTAGAAGTTTAAAAGTAAAATTATAAATGCTGAAGAAAGAGTTTATGAATGAATGAATTAATCAATCAATTAATTTACGTGGTTTAACCATTGATAGTTGAACCATAAATTAAGAGAAAATCAAAAGTAAGAGTATTCTTGGAAATTATCTTATCAAACCAGAATCTTCTAAATTTTCTTTTATTTATTCTAAATTTTTCTTCCAATAGATTCATTATATCCTAAACTGAATAGTTAGATTCAATCTCCATCATTAGGTCTTTTTAAAATAGTAGAATTCTATTTCTATCTATTACTTTTCCAACTTTTTTATTTGTCTTTAGATAGTTAAGTTATCAGTTAGTTTTTTCTGAGGGCATCGCAAGTTCCTTTTCACGTTTTTTAGAATTGTTATAAAGTTGCTAAATCATATTTTCATTTTTGTCCTCTTGATAAATTATTATAAATTCAAATATGCTCGTTGGATCCTGCCTATAGTCTTTACCGTTTTTTTTCTAATAAGGAAGAAATTTTTAAATATAATTCTATTTTATTTTCTCTTATATATCTTTCAGAAAATTTTTAATGTGACAATCTATTTATTTTCTTTTTATTACTTGTAGAGTTCGTATCAGATTTTCGAATTTGTAATTTTCTCACACTATTTCTTCAAGCCTGAGTTTAAGAAGGCTTATTTTTATTAGTTATTACTGATAATTACGTTCGTGATATTTTCTATTAACTATTCTCTTTCTCCTTTGTATTATCTGCAATCTTCTATTATATGGATCTCATCTTCCTTTCTATAATTGCAGAATTAAAATGCTTCACTCTCTATTAGATTTTTCTTTCTTTTCATTGTTTATTCTGCTCCATTACATTTGGCCCGTAGTCTAAATAAGTATCATATTTCCTGTTTTCTGCGTTTGTTGAATCTTAGATAGTTTGGTATTACTTGTATGAATTGTTCAATTAATTCACTCTAATTTTTTGCAGGTGATCATATTCTACATTCGTGTAATGAAATTTACATCATTATGGAACTTTATCGCTTTTTATCATTAATTTTCCATCTATTCCTTTTCATTTTTCTTGTATTATTATTTCGTCATTGAGCTGTAGTGCCTCCATTACCTTCCTTGAGTTATGTTTCAAATATATAGTTATTCCTCTTTGTTAATTGACATATTCATCCATCCAATGTTGATTCTTAGCTTAGGAACAATTTTCTTCTGAACATTATCATACGTTATCACATGTAATTTTGTAGTTTAAGGAAAATCAGTTCATTCTCTAGGATTTCGTTTTATGCTCAAAAAGGTCCATCTACTACAGCTCTTAATGATCTAATCTGCATGATTTCCAATTTATTAATTAATTAATTGAAATATAATATTTTCAATATTTAAGTATAGTGAGACATAGTTGCAATAGATATAGTTTAGACTATAAATATTACAAATATGTTGAAAGATAAAAGTTTATAAGATTCAATCAAGTTTTTTCTTGTTCTTTCTCTATCATATATTTTTATTTATTTTCTTGATTAAATTTTTCTTTTTTTCCTTCTAGAAACTCTTCTAACAACTCATTTTGTAGTTTAAACATTTCAAGACGCTTTTTTAGTAATTTGGAATTAAAATTTTTGATTAATTTGTCTATTTTAGGAATTTGATTTTTTGAAAAATGTTTGTTTATATAGTTTTAGTCATAAAGAATTAGTTTCTTTTTGTCTTTTTCTTTAAGAGCTTTATGAATTTCGAATTCCTCAATAATATCTACATTTTATTAGCAATAAAAAATAAGATCAGTTTCATCAAAATCTTAGCCACATAAGCAAATAATGCTATATCTAACGTTAATGTAACGATTACTGAGTTCTTATTGAAAATTAAAAGAAAAATTTCTTAGTTTATTGATGGAAATAGTCTCTCTAATATAGTGTTTATTATATTTGGTATAAGTAATTTCAGGAAATATACTTTAATTATTTTCTATTTAGTCTATAATTCTTTTTGCTGTTGGCATAAGTGTATTTATAGAGAGACATTCCATTAAGAATTTATGTTTTATTTTTTATTTCGTGAGTTTATAAAAATCCATATTATTCTAAACATGTGACATATCAAAACTATACAAATTGATACATTTCTTTATATGTTTCTAGTATGGTAAATTAAATTTAGTGTCTTTTTCTAATAAAAAGCTGTGTCCTAGTTAGGATTTTCTTTGCTGTATTATATTACTTTTTAATAAAAGTGCATTAACTTTTGGGTTACCTTATGTGTAAAAGGAAGCCAGTTTAAGTCAATAAAGCATGAATCATTGAATGTGAATTCTTAAGATCTAAACGCCTATCTTGAAATAAGCCTTTACGATTTTGCTATCTTGCTTTTTATTCCTTTAATTCCAGAAATAGTAGCTCACGGCGTAATATCACTTCCATATTAAACTTTAGGCAAAATAAAAGTTCTATAAAGAATTTTGAAGCTGAGAGGGGATACTAAAACATATTTAGAAAGTATTACAGTAGCTTTTTAAATTGCTACTCTATGTTTGGTAGCTACTGCTGTACAATGTAATTTGTAATTTTATTTTATTCCTAACTAATATCCTAAATAGTTAACTTCATCTTTTTAAGCAATTTAAATTCCATTGAACTTTAGAGTAATAGAAGGTTAGCTTTCTTTTCATTTATTTTTTTTCCAGAATTCTATTACTTCACATTTATCTACATTAATTGTAAGTTTTATTAAATCAAAAACTGTAGATGTAGCTTGTAATAATTTTTAGCCATTTTTCTAGGAAGAGGACAATTAGATTAAGTCGTCAGCAAAGGCTCGTACTACGAAAGTTTTAGATAAGATTTGAAATCCTAATTTCTTCTGATTATCTTCTAAATATCTTATAACAATATCATAGTATAAAATTACAAGTACAGATGCTTGGCTACTTCCTTATAATACTTTATTGTTATATTTAATTGTTCTTGTAAGATATCCATCAATTATAAACTTAGTCTCAACATTATCATAAAAAGATTCTAATGCCAATATTAGGTCAAAGGTAAATTAAGTCTTCTAAGATAATCAAAAAGTAATTTCCGAGATATGCTATCAAACATTTTTTCTACATCTATTAAAGTAGTAATTAATTACTTTTTAAGAGATCATCTACGATGCAAGTTTCTAATTTACTAAATATTTCAAATTTGCTAAGTAGTGGAGCGTTTATGAATAAATCCAAATTAGGCTGGATGTAAAATGTTTCGTTCATAAATATAATTTTAAAGTCGTCATGCTAGTGCTTTATCATAAATTTTAAGTAGACAGTTTAATAAAGCGATAGGTCGTCAATTACATTAATTATTTTTGTTTCCCTTTTTGAAAATCGGAAGAATGTTTATTTTTTTCATTGCATTAGGTTTTTTAAATGTTCTAAGCATGTTTTTAATGAAATTTGTAATAATTTAATGCAAATCTTAATCTCCATATTTAATAAGCTCAACTTTTAGACCCTCATTACCTGTAGCTTTATTATTTGCAAGTTAAGATATAATTTTTTTAATTTCAAATAATGTAAAAAGAGGCATATTTTATAAATGACTTAATTCCTAATTTAAGATAAAAGATTTATTTCTAAATATTCCATCTATTTTTCTATTTGAGAAATATAAATCTATCTTACTTATTTTCGAATGTTTATCAAAAACGTTGGTTTCTCAATTTTCAATAAATTGCTGTTTTTATTTAAAGTTAAAATACATCTAATTAAGAATTTTTGGGTTTATTAGATTCTAAGCTTGTTTAAACATTATTTAAGCATTTTTGTTAAGATCTTTATGTTTTTCATTAGCTTTTTATTTTTTTCATTTCCAAAATTTGTGAAGATAATGCTTATAAGATTAAATTTTAAGCTAGTAAAGCTTGATAACTTCTTAACTATAACATCCATACAAAGCTAATGCGTTCTAATATGCAATATTATCCTTTTTTACTTGAACAAATAACATAGTTAAGTAACTTGGCAATTGATAATAGTTTTTTCTTTAATTTTAAGATCCAAGCGCAATCTCAGCATCATAACTAATAAGATCGCAGATTAATTGATACTAATTTTCAACATCTTTTTAATCAAGTTACTAGAATTGATAAAATTATCTCAAAAATAGTTTAATAATAATTTCTCGTGTTCAGATCCTATAATTTAGAAATTTTAAAGAGTAATCGTTATTGTTAATCTTATTCGCTTCTTTTTAAATTATAATTAAATTTAATACTTAAAGAAAATTATCAATATACAAACCCGAATCTTGGATAATTTTATAGTCAACGAAATCATCAGAATTTAAATGTTAAGTTGCCAAGAAGTAGTCATTACAATAGCATTAATTATTCGCTCTATGAATAAATGTGTTGGACTTATAATCATTTAAAATTATTAATTGATATTTTATAAAATGGATGTCGGCCGCGTCAGATAAGATAGTAGGTAATCTGGTTCAGGGTATACTGCATTGCGAGTAAGCTCGCACTAGATGCCACCACGGGGAAGGGTGGATAAGCTCCGTTGAGACATACCTAACTTACCCCGAGGGTTTTCTCTAGCAGTATGAAAGTTTGACTGACGGGCCTTCTTATTACCGACTTAATAACTTCTTTTATTTGGACCTTATTAAAGAAGGCTGAAGTATTTGACTCAAGATTTAAGAATAGATTTTAATAAGAAAATTCCCCATTTGGAGAAGCTGACATGACTCATCGAACCTCTAGAATTTTAAAAAGAAACATGAGAACATTTTTCTTAATATTAAATATTAATATTGAAAGAGCTGCGCGCCAATGAGGTGCTACGCGTTCTATAATCATTTTTATTTATTTATCTGCTAATTTTTATATTTTAATCTTGAGTTCTTTTACTTCATTTAGAAGTATTTCATTTTATTTTTCAACTTAAAGAGTATCTTAAATATTCATAATATTATTTACTGCTTTTAACTGGTTAGAGAATGAATTATCAAAAGTATCTTACTATGTAGAGGATATTTTTGATACGAGTGTTGAGACTGAGGTACCAATCTAGTTTTTTTTATCTATAAATATATTTTTGAATCTTTAATTTTCTTGTTAGTTAATTTCCAGTTCTTAAGGAATTTTGAAGTAATTTTAACGGAATTCGAAGGATCTTGTTAACTGGAGATTAACTACAACTATTTAGTAAAGCTTTTAACAAGTTTATAATATGCTCTACGGATTTGAGTTGAAATGAATCAGGATAAATTTTTAGAAAGTAGTCGAGCATCTGCCTATGCTCATTTAATTAGATGGCAGCTTCTTTATTTTTAGGTAAAGAAGAGTCGTCAAGATTTTAATCCCGCGATATTTAGAAATCATTAATTTTTTTATATTTCCAATTTAATTAAAGAGTTATTTCCTATAGCTTCCTCTATGAATGGAATACACTCGCTTCCATAGACAAATATTTGATTTGTAAAGAATTTTATTATTATAGATGCATTATATAAAGTGATTCTTTTAAAAATTATTAATTTGCTTAAAATTCATGCTTGGGTTTTCTGGCATTCTTAGATTCTTGACTCCAGATGTTTTTAATATGAAATATTTTCTTATATCAAATGACCTAAATACTTAAATTCCTTCACTTTCTCTATTACTATACCTCTTATTGTAATTATCTCTTAATTTTGTCATGCATTAACATTTCATACCATTCATTTTGTTTATTCCGCCATTTATAAATTATAGAGTTATGATCATTATGATAGTATATCAGTTATATCATCTAGTTAATCTGGAAGAACTAATGGTACAATATCATCAGCATATGCTAGGGCGCCTAAATATCTTACTTCTGTTCCAATTCAGTTTCAGTCTGTGTTGCAATACCGACTTCTTTTTTCTTTAGTTCATTCAATAACTAATTTAATATTATATTATATTGAATAATCTTGGGGGGCAGACACATCCTTATTTTACTCCGTTTAAAGTTTCAAATTCTTCAGAGATAAGATCTCTTATTCTTAATCTTATTCTCTCCTCTTTATATATGTCTGCTTTGATCTTATTTCTCCTTGATTACTTCGATCTTATTCAGTATTTTTTATAAATATTATCTAATTACTGAATCAAATGCTTTTTTAATATAAATAAATAGACGAAAGTCTCATGATAGCTATAAAATAAACATTCAAGTAATGTTCTTAAATTATATATTTGATAAGAGAATGATTAACATGATTAAAATACTAATGAAATTCATCATCACATCTTTACAAGTAAAAATTGAATTATTTCAACAGAATGAGATATATTATTTTAAAAAGGTGAATCATAAGTGATATAGAAAGGTATATAAATGATCATCTGTGTTTACTATTTTGTATAGCAATTGAATGTAGGATTCTTATTTGCTTTGTAATTTCCGCTATTGAATCAAATTTTAAATAAATTTACAGTAATTGTTTTTAAATTATCACAACGGCTTTAGTAAACATTTTAAAACTAGGTCATGCATCTTTTTATAAGCAAAATTTTCAACTATAATTTTATGTGTTCTACATAAAAAAATATTCTTTTACATTAATCATTTCGGCATGTAAGATTTAATAAATATAGACTCTTTTTTTAAATAAATTATATTTTAAATTTTCTCTTTAGCAATTGCTAATTAAATATACGACTTTTGCATTATAAACAATCGATCAACATTAAAATAAAATTAGTAAAATCAATGAGATACAAAGAAAAGAAGAAAAATTAAAATTTCACAGAGAAAATGATTCTAGATTATTAATAAATAGATATAATAAAGAAAAGTTAAGAAAATAAATCTATTAACAAACTTATAGATCGAACATAAAAAACTGAGATAGATCTATGAGTAATTAAATATAAATAAATGCTGAAATTGAAATTTGTTATTTTTAAATAAAAATAAGAATAAAAAAAAAAAAAAAGCAAAAAAGATGAATCATGGTCTTACAGGTACCTGTCTTGACGTCCCATAGTCTCACCGTATAATCTCAACTTCCCGATACGATGAACTCTGAATCACTGGATATAGCCACAGCATATACATAACTAGTGTGACCACTCATGGTCTTACAGGTACCTGTCTTGACGTCCCATAGTCTCACCGTATAATCTCAACTTCCCGATACGATGAACTCTGAATCACTGGATATAGCCACAGCATATACAGAACTAGTGTGACCACTCATGGTCTTACAGGTACCTGTCTTGACGTCCCATAGTCTCACCGTATAATCATTACTTCCCGATACGATGAACTCTGAATCACTGGATATAGCCACAGCATATACAAAATAAGAGTGACCACTAATGGTCTTACAGGTACCTGTCTTGACGTCCCATAGTCTCACCGTATAATCATTACTTCCCGATACGATGAACTCTGAATCACTGGATATAGCCACAGCATATACATAACTAGTCTGACCACTCATGGTCTTACAGGTACCTGTCTTGACGTCCCATAGTCTCACCGTATAATCATTACTTCCCGATACGATGAACTCTGAATCACTGGATATAGCCACAGCATATACAGAACTAGTGTGACCACTCATGGTCTTACAGGTACCTGTCTTGACGTCCCATAGTCTCACCGTATAATCACTTCCCGATACGATGAACTCTGAATCACTGGATATAGCCACAGCATATACATAACTAGTGTGACCACTCATGGTCTTACAGGTACCTGTCTTGACGTCCCATAGTCTCACCGTATAATCTAACTTCCCGATACGATGAACTCTGAATCACTGGATATAGCCACAGCATATACATAACTAGTGTGACCACTCATGGTCTTACAGGTACCTGTCTTGACGTCCCATAGTCTCACCGTATAATCTCAACTTCCCGATACGATGAACTCTGAATCACTGGATATAGCCACAGCATATACATAACTAGTGTGACCACTCATGGTCTTACAGGTACCTGTCTTGACGTCCCATAGTCTCACCGTATAATCTCAACTTCCCGATACGATGAACTCTGAATCACTGGATATAGCCACAGCATATACAGAACTAGTGTAACCACTCATGGTCTTACAGGTACCTGTCTTGACGTCCCATAGTCTCACCGTCTTATCATAACTTCCCGATACGATGAACTCTGAATCACTGGATATAGCCACAGCATATACAGAACTAGTGTAACCACTCATGGTCTTACAGGTACCTGTCTTGACGTCCCATAGTCTCACCGTATAATCATTACTTCCCGATACGATGAACTCTGAATCACTGGATATAGCCACAGATCATACATGACTAGTGTAACCACTCATGGTCTTACAGGTACCTGTCTTGACGTCCCATAGTCTCACCGTATAATCTCCACTTCCCGATACGATGAACTCTGAATCACTGGATATAGCCACTGATCATACATAACTAGTGTGACCACTCATGGTCTTACAGGTACCTGTCTTGACGTCCCATAGTCTCACCGTATAATCATAACTTGCCGATACGATGAACTCTGAATCACTGGATATAGCCACAGCATATACAGAACTAGTGTGACCACTCATGGTCTTACAGGTACCTGTCTTGACGTCCCATAGTCTCACCGTATAATCTCAACTTCCCGATACGATGAACTCTGAATCACTGGATATAGCCACAGATGATACATAACTAGTCTGACCACTCATGGTCTTACAGGTACCTGTCTTGACGTCCCATAGTCTCACCGTATAATCATTACTTCCCGATACGATGAACTCTGAATCACTGGATATAGCCACAGCATATACATAACTAGTGTGACCACTCATGGTCTTACAGGTACCTGTCTTGACGTCCCATAGTCTCACCGTATAATCATAACTTGCCGATACGATGAACTCTGAATCACTGGATATAGCCACAGCATATACAGAACTAGTGTGACCACTCATGGTCTTACAGGTACCTGTCTTGACGTCCCATAGTCTCACCGTATAATCTCAACTTCCCGATACGATGAACTCTGAATCACTGGATATAGCCACAGATGATACATAACTAGTCTGACCACTCATGGTCTTACAGGTGCCTGTCTTGACGTCCCATAGTCTCACCGTATAATCATTACTTCCCGATACGATGAACTCTGAATCACTGGATATAGCCACAGCATATACATAACTAGTGTGACCACTCATGGTCTTACAGGTACCTGTCTTGACGTCCCATAGTCTCACCGTATAATCTCCACTTCCCGATACGATGAACTCTGAATCACTGGATATAGCCACAGCATATACAGAACTAGTGTAACCACTCATGGTCTTACAGGTACCTGTCTTGACGTCCCATAGTCTCACCGTATAATCATTACTTCCCGATACGATGAACTCTGAATCACTGGATATAGCCACAGCATATACAAAATAAGAGTGACCACTCATGGTCTTACAGGTACCTGTCTTGACGTCCCATAGTCTCATCGTCTTATCATAACTTCCCGATACGATGAACTCTGAATCACTGGATATAGCCACAGCATATACAGAACTAGTGTGACCACTCATGGTCTTACAGGTACCTGTCTTGACGTCCCATAGTCTCACCGTATAATCACTTCCCGATACGATGAACTCTGAATCACTGGATATAGCCACAGCATATATAAAATAAGAGTGATCACTCATGGTCTTACAGGTACCTGTCTTGACGTCCCATAGTCTCACCGTATAATCTCAACTTCCCGATACGATGAACTCTGAATCACTGGATATAGCCACAGATGATACATAACTAGTATGACCACTCATGGTCTTACAGGTACCTGTCTTGACGTTCCATAGTCTCACCGTATAATCTCAACTTCCCGATACGATGAATTCTGAATCACTGGATATAGCCACAGCATATACAGAACTAGTGTGACCACTCATGGTCTTACAGGTACCTGTCTTGACGTCCCATAGTCTCACCGTATAATCATAACTTGCCGATACGATGAACTCTGAATCACTGGATATAGCCACAGATGATACATAACTAGTATGACCACTCATGGTCTTACAGGTACCTGTCTTGACGTCCCATAGTCTCACCGTATAATCTCAACTTCCCGATACGATGAACTCTGAATCACTGGATATAGCCACAGCATATACAAAATAAGAGTGATCACTCATGGTCTTACAGGTACCTGTCTTGACGTCCCATAGTCTCACCGTATAATCTCAACTTCCCGATACGATAAACTCTGAATCACTGGATATAGCCACAGATGATACATAACTAGTATGACCACTCATGGTCTTACAGGTACCTGTCTTGACGTCCCATAGTCTCACCGTATAATCACTTCCCGATACGATGAACTCTGAATCACTGGATATAGCCACAGATGATACATAACTAGTATGACCACTCATGGTCTTACAGGTACCTGTCTTGACGTCCCATAGTCTCACCGTATAATCACTTGCCGATACGATGAACTCTGAATCACTGGATATAGCCACAGCATATACAAAATAAGAGTGATCACTCATGGTCTTACAGGTACCTGTCTTGACGTCCCATAGTCTCACCGTATAATCTCAACTTCCCGATACGATGAACTCTGAATCACTGGATATAGCCACAGCATATACAGAACTAGTGTGACCACTCATGGTCTTACAGGTACCTGTCTTGACGTCCCATAGTCTCACCGTATAATCACTTCCCGATACGATGAACTCTGAATCACTGGATATAGCCACAGCATATACAAAATAAGAGTGATCACTCATGGTCTTACAGGTACCTGTCTTGACGTCCCATAGTCTCACCGTATAATCTCAACTTCCCGATACGATAAACTCTGAATCACTGGATATAGCCACAGATGATACATAACTAGTATGACCACTCATGGTCTTACAGGTACCTGTCTTGACGTCCCATAGTCTCACCGTATAATCATAACTTGCCGATACGATGAACTC
Organism: Loxodes magnus; assembly: GCA_946699065.1. Taxonomy (NCBI): domain Eukaryota; phylum Ciliophora; class Karyorelictea; order Loxodida; family Loxodidae; genus Loxodes; species Loxodes magnus. The sequence continues at coordinate 209,159 of CAMPDV010000523.1, read as the reverse complement.
TGAATCACTGGATATAGCCACAGCATATACAAAATAAGAGTGATCACTCATGGTCTTACAGGTACCTGTCTTGACGTCCCATAGTCTCACCGTATAATCTCAACTTCCCGATACGATGAACTCTGAATCACTGGATATAGCCACAGCATATACAGAGCTAGTGTGACCACTCATGGTCTTACAGGTACCTGTCTTGACGTCCCATAGTCTCACCGTATAATCATAACTTGCCGATACGATGAACTCTGAATCACTGGATATAGCCACAGCATATACAAAATAAGAGTGATCACTCATGGTCTTACAGGTACCTGTCTTGACGTCCCATAGTCTCACCGTATAATCTCCACTTCCCGATACGATGAACTCTGAATCACTGGATATAGCCACTGATCATACATAACTAGTGTGACCACTCATGGTCTTACAGGTACCTGTCTTGACGTCCCATAGTCTCACCGTATAATCATTACTTCCCGATACGATGAACTCTGAATCACTGGATATAGCCACAGATGATACATAACTAGTATGACCACTCATGGTCTTACAGGTACCTGTCTTGACGTCCCATAGTCTCACCGTATAATCACTTCCCGATACGATGAACTCTGAATCACTGGATATAGCCACAGCATATACATAACTAGTGTGACCACTCATGGTCTTACAGGTACCTGTCTTGACGTCCCATAGTCTCACCGTATAATCATTACTTGCCGATACGATGAACTCTGAATCACTGGATATAGCCACAGCATATACAGAACTAGTGTGACCACTCATGGTCTTACAGGTACCTGTCTTGACGTCCCATAGTCTCACCGTATAATCTCAACTTCCCGATACGATGAACTCTGAATCACTGGATATAGCCACAGCATATACAGAATAAGAGTGACCACTCATGGTCTTACAGGTGCCTGTCTTGACGTCCCATAGTCTCACCGTATAATCATTACTTCCCGATACGATGAACTCTGAATCACTGGATATAGCCACAGCATATACAGAACTAGTGTAACCACTCATGGTCTTACAGGTGCCTGTCTTGACGTCCCATAGTCTCACCGTATAATCATTACTTCCCGATACGATGAACTCTGAATCACTGGATATAGCCACAGCATATACAGAATAAGAGTGACCACTCATGGTCTTACAGGTGCCTGTCTTGACGTTCCATAGTCTCACCGTATAATCATTACTTCCCGATACGATGTACTCTGAATCACTGGATATAGCCACAGCATATACAGAACTAGTGTGACCACTCATGGTCTTACAGGTACCTGTCTTGACGTCCCATAGTCTCACCGTATAATCTCAACTTCCCGATACGATGAACTCTGAATCACTGGATATAGCCACAGATGATACATAACTAGTCTGACCACTCATGGTCTTACAGGTACCTGTCTTGACGTCCCATAGTCTCACCGTATAATCTCAACTTCCCGATACGATGAACTCTGAATCACTGGATATAGCCACAGCATATACAAAATAAGAGTGACCACTCATGGTCTTACAGGTACCTGTCTTGACGTCCCATAGTCTCACCGTATAATCATTACTTCCCGATACGATGAACTCTGAATCACTGGATATAGCCACAGCATATACATAACTAGTGTGACCACTCATGGTCTTACAGGTGCCTGTCTTGACGTCCCATAGTCTCACCGTATAATCATTACTTCCCGATACGATGAACTCTGAATCACTGGATATAGCCACAGATCATACATGACTAGTGTGACCACTCATGGTCTTACAGGTACCTGTCTTGACGTCCCATAGTCTCACCGTATAATCTCCACTTCCCGATACGATGAACTCTGAATCACTGGATATAGCCACTGATCATACATAACTAGTGTGACCACTCATGGTCTTACAGGTACCTGTCTTGACGTCCCATAGTCTCACCGTATAATCTCCACTTCCCGATACGATGAACTCTGAATCACTGGATATAGCCACAGCATATACAAAATAAGAGTGACCACTCATGGTCTTACAGGTACCTGTCTTGACGTCCCATAGTCTCACCGTATAATCACTTCCCGATACGATGAACTCTGAATCACTGGATATAGCCACAGATGATACATAACTAGTATGACCACTCATGGTCTTACAGGTACCTGTCTTGACGTCCCATAGTCTCACCGTATAATCACTTGCCGATACGATGAACTCTGAATCACTGGATATAGCCACAGCATATACAAAATAAGAGTGATCACTCATGGTCTTACAGGTACCTGTCTTGACGTCCCATAGTCTCACCGTATAATCTCAACTTCCCGATACGATGAACTCTGAATCACTGGATATAGCCACAGCATATACAGAACTAGTGTGACCACTCATGGTCTTACAGGTACCTGTCTTGACGTCCCATAGTCTCACCGTATAATCACTTCCCGATACGATGAACTCTGAATCACTGGATATAGCCACAGCATATACAAAATAAGAGTGATCACTCATGGTCTTACAGGTACCTGTCTTGACGTCCCATAGTCTCACCGTATAATCTCAACTTCCCGATACGATAAACTCTGAATCACTGGATATAGCCACAGATGATACATAACTAGTATGACCACTCATGGTCTTACAGGTACCTGTCTTGACGTCCCATAGTCTCACCGTATAATCACTTCCCGATACGATGAACTCTGAATCACTGGATATAGCCACAGCATATACAAAATAAGAGTGATCACTCATGGTCTTACAGGTACCTGTCTTGACGTCCCATAGTCTCACCGTATAATCTCAACTTCCCGATACGATAAACTCTGAATCACTGGATATAGCCACAGATGATACATAACTAGTATGACCACTCATGGTCTTACAGGTACCTGTCTTGACGTCCCATAGTCTCACCGTATAATCATAACTTGCCGATACGATGAACTCTGAATCACTGGATATAGCCACAGCATATACAAAATAAGAGTGATCACTCATGGTCTTACAGGTACCTGTCTTGACGTCCCATAGTCTCACCGTATAATCTCAACTTCCCGATACGATGAACTCTGAATCACTGGATATAGCCACAGCATATACAGAGCTAGTGTGACCACTCATGGTCTTACAGGTACCTGTCTTGACGTCCCATAGTCTCACCGTATAATCATAACTTGCCGATACGATGAACTCTGAATCACTGGATATAGCCACAGCATATACAAAATAAGAGTGATCACTCATGGTCTTACAGGTACCTGTCTTGACGTCCCATAGTCTCACCGTATAATCTCCACTTCCCGATACGATGAACTCTGAATCACTGGATATAGCCACTGATCATACATAACTAGTGTGACCACTCATGGTCTTACAGGTACCTGTCTTGACGTCCCATAGTCTCACCGTATAATCATTACTTCCCGATACGATGAACTCTGAATCACTGGATATAGCCACAGATGATACATAACTAGTATGACCACTCATGGTCTTACAGGTACCTGTCTTGACGTCCCATAGTCTCACCGTATAATCACTTCCCGATACGATGAACTCTGAATCACTGGATATAGCCACAGCATATACATAACTAGTGTGACCACTCATGGTCTTACAGGTACCTGTCTTGACGTCCCATAGTCTCACCGTATAATCATTACTTGCCGATACGATGAACTCTGAATCACTGGATATAGCCACAGCATATACAGAACTAGTGTGACCACTCATGGTCTTACAGGTACCTGTCTTGACGTCCCATAGTCTCACCGTATAATCTCAACTTCCCGATACGATGAACTCTGAATCACTGGATATAGCCACAGCATATACAGAATAAGAGTGACCACTCATGGTCTTACAGGTGCCTGTCTTGACGTCCCATAGTCTCACCGTATAATCATTACTTCCCGATACGATGAACTCTGAATCACTGGATATAGCCACAGCATATACAGAACTAGTGTAACCACTCATGGTCTTACAGGTGCCTGTCTTGACGTCCCATAGTCTCACCGTATAATCATTACTTCCCGATACGATGAACTCTGAATCACTGGATATAGCCACAGCATATACAGAATAAGAGTGACCACTCATGGTCTTACAGGTGCCTGTCTTGACGTTCCATAGTCTCACCGTATAATCATTACTTCCCGATACGATGTACTCTGAATCACTGGATATAGCCACAGCATATACAGAACTAGTGTGACCACTCATGGTCTTACAGGTACCTGTCTTGACGTCCCATAGTCTCACCGTATAATCTCAACTTCCCGATACGATGAACTCTGAATCACTGGATATAGCCACAGATGATACATAACTAGTCTGACCACTCATGGTCTTACAGGTACCTGTCTTGACGTCCCATAGTCTCACCGTATAATCTCAACTTCCCGATACGATGAACTCTGAATCACTGGATATAGCCACAGCATATACAAAATAAGAGTGACCACTCATGGTCTTACAGGTACCTGTCTTGACGTCCCATAGTCTCACCGTATAATCATTACTTCCCGATACGATGAACTCTGAATCACTGGATATAGCCACAGCATATACATAACTAGTGTGACCACTCATGGTCTTACAGGTGCCTGTCTTGACGTCCCATAGTCTCACCGTATAATCATTACTTCCCGATACGATGAACTCTGAATCACTGGATATAGCCACAGATCATACATGACTAGTGTGACCACTCATGGTCTTACAGGTACCTGTCTTGACGTCCCATAGTCTCACCGTATAATCTCCACTTCCCGATACGATGAACTCTGAATCACTGGATATAGCCACTGATCATACATAACTAGTGTGACCACTCATGGTCTTACAGGTACCTGTCTTGACGTCCCATAGTCTCACCGTATAATCTCCACTTCCCGATACGATGAACTCTGAATCACTGGATATAGCCACAGCATATACAAAATAAGAGTGACCACTCATGGTCTTACAGGTACCTGTCTTGACGTCCCATAGTCTCACCGTATAATCACTTCCCGATACGATGAACTCTGAATCACTGGATATAGCCACAGCATATACAAAATAAGAGTGATCACTCATGGTCTTACAGGTACCTGTCTTGACGTCCCATAGTCTCACCGTATAATCTCAACTTCCCGATACGATGAACTCTGAATCACTGGATATAGCCACAGCATATACAAAATAAGAGTGATCACTCATGGTCTTACAGGTACCTGTCTTGACGTCCCATAGTCTCACCGTATAATCTCAACTTCCCGATACGATGAACTCTGAATCACTGGATATAGCCACAGCATATACAGAACTAGTGTGACCACTCATGGTCTTACAGGTACCTGTCTTGACGTCCCATAGTCTCACCGTATAATCACTTCCCGATACGATGAACTCTGAATCACTGGATATAGCCACAGCATATACAAAATAAGAGTGATCACTCATGGTCTTACAGGTACCTGTCTTGACGTCCCATAGTCTCACCGTATAATCTCAACTTCCCGATACGATAAACTCTGAATCACTGGATATAGCCACAGATGATACATAACTAGTATGACCACTCATGGTCTTACAGGTACCTGTCTTGACGTCCCATAGTCTCACCGTATAATCATAACTTGCCGATACGATGAACTCTGAATCACTGGATATAGCCACAGCATATACAAAATAAGAGTGATCACTCATGGTCTTACAGGTACCTGTCTTGACGTCCCATAGTCTCACCGTATAATCTCCACTTCCCGATACGATGAACTCTGAATCACTGGATATAGCCACAGCATATACAGAACTAGTGTAACCACTCATGGTCTTACAGGTACCTGTCTTGACGTCCCATAGTCTCACCGTATAATCTCCACTTCCCGATACGATGAACTCTGAATCACTGGATATAGCCACAGCATATACAAAATAAGAGTGACCACTCATGGTCTTACAGGTACCTGTCTTGACGTCCCATAGTCTCACCGTATAATCACTTCCCGATACGATGAACTCTGAATCACTGGATATAGCCACAGATGATACATAACTAGTATGACCACTCATGGTCTTACAGGTACCTGTCTTGACGTCCCATAGTCTCACCGTATAATCACTTCCCGATACGATGAACTCTGAATCACTGGATATAGCCACAGCATATACAAAATAAGAGTGATCACTCATGGTCTTACAGGTACCTGTCTTGACGTCCCATAGTCTCACCGTATAATCTCAACTTCCCGATACGATGAACTCTGAATCACTGGATATAGCCACAGCATATACAGAACTAGTGTGACCACTCATGGTCTTACAGGTACCTGTCTTGACGTCCCATAGTCTCACCGTATAATCATTACTTGCCGATACGATGAACTCTGAATCACTGGATATAGCCACAGCATATACAAAATAAGAGTGATCACTCATGGTCTTACAGGTACCTGTCTTGACGTCCCATAGTCTCACCGTATAATCTCCACTTCCCGATACGATGAACTCTGAATCACTGGATATAGCCACAGCATATACAAAATAAGAGTGACCACTCATGGTCTTACAGGTACCTGTCTTGACGTCCCATAGTCTCACCGTATAATCATTACTTCCCGATACGATGAACTCTGAATCACTGGATATAGCCACAGCATATACATAACTAGTCTGACCACTCATGGTCTTACAGGTACCTGTCTTGACGTCCCATAGTCTCACCGTATAATCTCAACTTCCCGATACGATGAACTCTGAATCACTGGATATAGCCACAGATGATACATAACTAGTGTAACCACTCATGGTCTTACAGGTACCTGTCTTGACGTCCCATAGTCTCACCGTATAATCTCCACTTCCCGATACGATGAACTCTGAATCACTGGATATAGCCACAGCATATACAAAATAAGAGTGACCACTCATGGTCTTACAGGTACCTGTCTTGACGTCCCATAGTCTCACCGTATAATCTCAACTTGCCGATACGATGAACTCTGAATCACTGGATATAGCCACAGCATATACAGAACTAGTGTGACCACTCATGGTCTTACAGGTACCTGTCTTGACGTCCCATAGTCTCACCGTATAATCTCAACTTCCCGATACGATGAACTCTGAATCACTGGATATAGCCACAGATGATACATAACTAGTGTAACCACTCATGGTCTTACAGGTACCTGTCTTGACGTCCCATAGTCTCACCGTATAATCTCAACTTCCCGATACGATGAACTCTGAATCACTGGATATAGCCACAGATGATACATAACTAGTGTAACCACTCATGGTCTTACAGGTACCTGTCTTGACGTCCCATAGTCTCACCGTATAATCTCAACTTCCCGATACGATGAACTCTGAATCACTGGATATAGCCACAGATGATACAGAACTAGTCTGACCACTCATGGTCTTACAGGTACCTGTCTTGACGTCCCATAGTCTCACCGTATAATCTCAACTTCCCGATACGATGAACTCTGAATCACTGGATATAGCCACAGATGATACAGAACTAGTGTAACCACTCATGGTCTTACAGGTACCTGTCTTGACGTCCCATAGTCTCACCGTATAATCTCAACTTCCCGATACGATGAACTCTGAATCACTGGATATAGCCACAGATGATACATAACTAGTGTAACCACTCATGGTCTTACAGGTACCTGTCTTGACGTCCCATAGTCTCACCGTCTTATCATAACTTCCCGATACGATGAACTCTGAATCACTGGATATAGCCACAGATAATACAGAATTAGTGTAACCACTCATGGTCTTACAGGTACCTGTCTTGACGTCCCATAGTCTCACCGTATAATCTCAACTTGCCGATACGATGAACTCTGAATCACTGGATATAGCCACAGCATATACAGAACTAGTGTGACCACTCATGGTCTTACAGGTACCTGTCTTGACGTCCCATAGTCTCACCGTATAATCTCAACTTCCCGATACGATGAACTCTGAATCACTGGATATAGCCACAGATGATACAGAACTAGTGTAACCACTCATGGTCTTACAGGTACCTGTCTTGACGTCCCATAGTCTCACCGTATAATCTCAACTTCCCGATACGATGAACTCTGAATCACTGGATATAGCCACAGCATATACAAAATAAGAGTGACCACTCATGGTCTTACAGGTACCTGTCTTGACGTCCCATAGTCTCACCGTATAATCTCCACTTCCCGATACGATGAACTCTGAATCACTGGATATAGCCACAGATCATACATAACTAGTGTGACCACTCATGGTCTTACAGGTACCTGTCTTGACGTCCCATAGTCTCACCGTATAATCACTTCCTGATACGATGAACTCTGAATCACTGGATATAGCCACAGCATATACAGAACTAGTGTGACCACTCATGGTCTTACAGGTACCTGTCTTGACGTCCCATAGTCTCACCGTATAATCATTACTTCCCGATACGATGAACTCTGAATCACTGGATATAGCCACAGATGATACATAACTAGTGTAACCACTCATGGTCTTACAGGTACCTGTCTTGACGTCCCATAGTCTCACCGTCTTATCATAACTTCCCGATACGATGAACTCTGAATCACTGGATATAGCCACAGATAATACAGAATTAGTGTAACCACTCATGGTCTTACAGGTACCTGTCTTGACGTCCCATAGTCTCACCGTATAATCTCAACTTGCCGATACGATGAACTCTGAATCACTGGATATAGCCACAGCATATACAGAACTAGTGTGACCACTCATGGTCTTACAGGTACCTGTCTTGACGTCCCATAGTCTCACCGTATAATCTCAACTTCCCGATACGATGAACTCTGAATCACTGGATATAGCCACAGATGATACATAACTAGTCTGACCACTCATGGTCTTACAGGTACCTGTCTTGACGTCCCATAGTCTCACCGTATAATCTCAACTTCCCGATACGATGAACTCTGAATCACTGGATATAGCCACAGATGATACATAACTAGTGTAACCACTCATGGTCTTACAGGTACCTGTCTTGACGTCCCATAGTCTCACCGTATAATCTCAACTTCCCGATACGATGAACTCTGAATCACTGGATATAGCCACAGCATATACAGAACTAGTGTGACCACTCATGGTCTTACAGGTACCTGTCTTGACGTCCCATAGTCTCACCGTATAATCTCAACTTCCCGATACGATGAACTCTGAATCACTGGATATAGCCACAGCATATACAGAACTAGTGTGACCACTCATGGTCTTACAGGTACCTGTCTTGACGTCCCATAGTCTCACCGTATAATCATTACTTCCCGATACGATGAACTCTGAATCACTGGATATAGCCACAGATATACATAACTAGTGTGACCACTCATGGTCTTACAGGTACCTGTCTTGACGTCCCATAGTCTCACCGTATAATCATCAACTTCCCGATACGATGAACTCTGAATCACTGGATATAGCCACAGATATACAGAACTAGTGTAACCACTCATGGTCTTACAGGTACCTGTCTTGACGTCCCATAGTCTCACCGTATAATCATAACTTGCCGATACGATGAACTCTGAATCACTGGATATAGCCACAGCATATACAGAACTAGTGTGACCACTCATGGTCTTACAGGTACCTGTCTTGACGTCCCATAGTCTCACCGTATAATCTCAACTTCCCGATACGATGAACTCTGAATCACTGGATATAGCCACAGATGATACATAACTAGTGTGACCACTCATGGTCTTACAGGTACCTGTCTTGACGTCCCATAGTCTCACCGTATAATCTCAACTTCCCGATACGATGAACTCTGAATCACTGGATATAGCCACAGATGATACATAACTAGTGTAACCACTCATGGTCTTACAGGTACCTGTCTTGACGTCCCATAGTCTCACCGTATAATCACTTCCCGATACGATGAACTCTGAATCACTGGATATAGCCACAGCATATACATAACTAGTGTGACCACTCATGGTCTTACAGGTACCTGTCTTGACGTCCCATAGTCTCACCGTATAATCATTAACTTCCCGATACGATGAACTCTGAATCACTGGATATAGCCACAGCATATACATAACTAGTCTGACCACTCATGGTCTTACAGGTACCTGTCTTGACGTCCCATAGTCTCACCGTATAATCATTACTTCCCGATACGATGAACTCTGAATCACTGGATATAGCCACAGCATATACAGAACTAGTCTGACCACTCATGGTCTTACAGGTACCTGTCTTGACGTCCCATAGTCTCACCGTATAATCTCAACTTCCCGATACGATGAACTCTGAATCACTGGATATAGCCACAGATGATACATAACTAGTGTAACCACTCATGGTCTTACAGGTACCTGTCTTGACGTCCCATAGTCTCACCGTATAATCACTTCCCGATACGATGAACTCTGAATCACTGGATATAGCCACAGATGATACAAAACTAGTCTGACCACTCATGGTCTTACAGGTACCTGTCTTGACGTCCCATAGTCTCACCGTATAATCTCCACTTCCCGATACGATGAACTCTGAATCACTGGATATAGCCACAGCATATACATAACTAGTGTGACCACTCATGGTCTTACAGGTACCTGTCTTGACGTCCCATAGTCTCACCGTATAATCATCAACTTCCCGATACGATGAACTCTGAATCACTGGATATAGCCACAGATGATACATAACTAGTGTAACCACTCATGGTCTTACAGGTACCTGTCTTGACGTCCCATAGTCTCACCGTATAATCACTTCCCGATACGATGAACTCTGAATCACTGGATATAGCCACAGCATATACATAACTAGTGTGACCACTCATGGTCTTACAGGTACCTGTCTTGACGTCCCATAGTCTCACCGTATAATCTCCACTTCCCGATACGATGAACTCTGAATCACTGGATATAGCCACAGCATATACAGAACTAGTGTGACCACTCATGGTCTTACAGGTACCTGTCTTGACGTCCCATAGTCTCACCGTATAATCATTACTTCCCGATACGATGAACTCTGAATCACTGGATATAGCCACAGCATATACATAACTAGTGTGACCACTCATGGTCTTACAGGTACCTGTCTTGACGTCCCATAGTCTCACCGTATAATCATAACTTGCCGATACGATGAACTCTGAATCACTGGATATAGCCACAGCATATACAAAATAAGAGTGACCACTCATGGTCTTACAGGTACCTGTCTTGACGTCCCATAGTCTCACCGTATAATCATTACTTCCCGATACGATGAACTCTGAATCACTGGATATAGCCACAGATGATACAAAACTAGTCTGACCACTCATGGTCTTACAGGTGCCTGTCTTGACGTCCCATAGTCTCACCGTATAATCTCCACTTCCCGATACGATGAACTCTGAATCACTGGATATAGCCACAGCATATACAGAACTAGTGTAACCACTCATGGTCTTACAGGTACCTGTCTTGACGTCCCATAGTCTCACCGTATAATCATTACTTCCCGATACGATGAACTCTGAATCACTGGATATAGCCACAGATGATACATAACTAGTGTAACCACTCATGGTCTTACAGGTACCTGTCTTGACGTCCCATAGTCTCACCGTATAATCACTTCCCGATACGATGAACTCTGAATCACTGGATATAGCCACAGATGATACAAAACTAGTCTGACCACTCATGGTCTTACAGGTGCCTGTCTTGACGTCCCATAGTCTCACCGTATAATCTCCACTTCCCGATACGATGAACTCTGAATCACTGGATATAGCCACAGATGATACAAAACTAGTCTGACCACTCATGGTCTTACAGGTGCCTGTCTTGACGTCCCATAGTCTCACCGTATAATCTCCACTTCCCGATACGATGAACTCTGAATCACTGGATATAGCCACAGCATATACAGAACTAGTGTAACCACTCATGGTCTTACAGGTACCTGTCTTGACGTCCCATAGTCTCACCGTATAATCATTACTTCCCGATACGATGAACTCTGAATCACTGGATATAGCCACAGCATATACATAACTAGTCTGACCACTCATGGTCTTACAGGTACCTGTCTTGACGTCCCATAGTCTCACCGTATAATCTCCACTTCCCGATACGATGAACTCTGAATCACTGGATATAGCCACTGATCATACATAACTAGTGTGACCACTCATGGTCTTACAGGTACCTGTCTTGACGTCCCATAGTCTCACCGTATAATCATTACTTCCCGATACGATGAACTCTGAATCACTGGATATAGCCACAGCATATACATAACTAGTCTGACCACTCATGGTCTTACAGGTACCTGTCTTGACGTCCCATAGTCTCACCGTATAATCATTACTTCCCGATACGATGAACTCTGAATCACTGGATATAGCCACAGCATATACATAACTAGTGTGACCACTCATGGTCTTACAGGTGCCTGTCTTGACGTCCCATAGTCTCACCGTATAATCTCCACTTCCCGATACGATGAACTCTGAATCACTGGATATAGCCACAGCATATACAGAACTAGTGTGACCACTCATGGTCTTACAGGTACCTGTCTTGACGTCCCATAGTCTCACCGTATAATCATTACTTCCCGATACGATGAACTCTGAATCACTGGATATAGCCACAGCATATACATAACTAGTGTGACCACTCATGGTCTTACAGGTACCTGTCTTGACGTCCCATAGTCTCACCGTATAATCTCCACTTCCCGATACGATGAACTCTGAATCACTGGATATAGCCACAGCATATACAAAATAAGAGTGACCACTCATGGTCTTACAGGTACCTGTCTTGACGTCCCATAGTCTCACCGTATAATCATTACTTCCCGATACGATGAACTCTGAATCACTGGATATAGCCACAGCATATACAGAACTAGTGTGACCACTCATGGTCTTACAGGTACCTGTCTTGACGTCCCATAGTCTCACCGTATAATCATTACTTCCCGATACGATGAACTCTGAATCACTGGATATAGCCACAGCATATACATAACTAGTGTAACCACTCATGGTCTTACAGGTACCTGTCTTGACGTCCCATAGTCTCACCGTATAATCACTTCCCGATACGATGAACTCTGAATCACTGGATATAGCCACAGATGATACAAAACTAGTCTGACCACTCATGGTCTTACAGGTGCCTGTCTTGACGTCCCATAGTCTCACCGTATAATCTCCACTTCCCGATACGATGAACTCTGAATCACTGGATATAGCCACAGCATATACATAACTAGTGTGACCACTCATGGTCTTACAGGTACCTGTCTTGACGTCCCATAGTCTCACCGTATAATCTCAACTTCCCGATACGATGAACTCTGAATCACTGGATATAGCCACAGATGATACATAACTAGTGTAACCACTCATGGTCTTACAGGTACCTGTCTTGACGTCCCATAGTCTCACCGTATAATCACTTCCCGATACGATGAACTCTGAATCACTGGATATAGCCACAGCATATACATAACTAGTGTGACCACTCATGGTCTTACAGGTACCTGTCTTGACGTCCCATAGTCTCACCGTATAATCATAACTTGCCGATACGATGAACTCTGAATCACTGGATATAGCCACAGCATATACAAAATAAGAGTGACCACTCATGGTCTTACAGGTACCTGTCTTGACGTCCCATAGTCTCACCGTATAATCATTACTTCCCGATACGATGAACTCTGAATCACTGGATATAGCCACAGATGATACAAAACTAGTCTGACCACTCATGGTCTTACAGGTGCCTGTCTTGACGTCCCATAGTCTCACCGTATAATCTCCACTTCCCGATACGATGAACTCTGAATCACTGGATATAGCCACAGCATATACAGAACTAGTGTAACCACTCATGGTCTTACAGGTACCTGTCTTGACGTCCCATAGTCTCACCGTATAATCATTACTTCCCGATACGATGAACTCTGAATCACTGGATATAGCCACAGCATATACATAACTAGTGTAACCACTCATGGTCTTACAGGTACCTGTCTTGACGTCCCATAGTCTCACCGTATAATCACTTCCCGATACGATGAACTCTGAATCACTGGATATAGCCACAGATGATACAAAACTAGTCTGACCACTCATGGTCTTACAGGTGCCTGTCTTGACGTCCCATAGTCTCACCGTATAATCTCCACTTCCCGATACGATGAACTCTGAATCACTGGATATAGCCACAGATGATACAAAACTAGTCTGACCACTCATGGTCTTACAGGTGCCTGTCTTGACGTCCCATAGTCTCACCGTATAATCTCCACTTCCCGATACGATGAACTCTGAATCACTGGATATAGCCACAGCATATACAGAACTAGTGTAACCACTCATGGTCTTACAGGTACCTGTCTTGACGTCCCATAGTCTCACCGTATAATCATTACTTCCCGATACGATGAACTCTGAATCACTGGATATAGCCACAGCATATACATAACTAGTCTGACCACTCATGGTCTTACAGGTACCTGTCTTGACGTCCCATAGTCTCACCGTATAATCTCCACTTCCCGATACGATGAACTCTGAATCACTGGATATAGCCACTGATCATACATAACTAGTGTGACCACTCATGGTCTTACAGGTACCTGTCTTGACGTCCCATAGTCTCACCGTATAATCATTACTTCCCGATACGATGAACTCTGAATCACTGGATATAGCCACAGCATATACATAACTAGTGTGACCACTCATGGTCTTACAGGTACCTGTCTTGACGTCCCATAGTCTCACCGTATAATCATTACTTCCCGATACGATGAACTCTGAATCACTGGATATAGCCACAGCATATACATAACTAGTGTGACCACTCATGGTCTTACAGGTGCCTGTCTTGACGTCCCATAGTCTCACCGTATAATCTCCACTTCCCGATACGATGAACTCTGAATCACTGGATATAGCCACAGCATATACAGAACTAGTGTGACCACTCATGGTCTTACAGGTACCTGTCTTGACGTCCCATAGTCTCACCGTATAATCTCAACTTCCCGATACGATGAACTCTGAATCACTGGATATAGCCACAGATGATACATAACTAGTGTGACCACTCATGGTCTTACAGGTACCTGTCTTGACGTCCCATAGTCTCACCGTATAATCTCCACTTCCCGATACGATGAACTCTGAATCACTGGATATAGCCACAGCATATACAAAATAAGAGTGACCACTCATGGTCTTACAGGTACCTGTCTTGACGTCCCATAGTCTCACCGTATAATCATTACTTCCCGATACGATGAACTCTGAATCACTGGATATAGCCACAGCATATACAGAACTAGTGTGACCACTCATGGTCTTACAGGTACCTGTCTTGACGTCCCATAGTCTCACCGTATAATCATTACTTCCCGATACGATGAACTCTGAATCACTGGATATAGCCACAGCATATACATAACTAGTGTGACCACTCATGGTCTTACAGGTACCTGTCTTGACGTCCCATAGTCTCACCGTATAATCACTTCCCGATACGATGAACTCTGAATCACTGGATATAGCCACAGATGATACAAAACTAGTCTGACCACTCATGGTCTTACAGGTGCCTGTCTTGACGTCCCATAGTCTCACCGTATAATCTCCACTTCCCGATACGATGAACTCTGAATCACTGGATATAGCCACAGCATATACATAACTAGTCTGACCACTCATGGTCTTACAGGTACCTGTCTTGACGTCCCATAGTCTCACCGTATAATCTCAACTTCCCGATACGATGAACTCTGAATCACTGGATATAGCCACAGATGATACATAACTAGTGTAACCACTCATGGTCTTACAGGTACCTGTCTTGACGTCCCATAGTCTCACCGTATAATCACTTCCCGATACGATGAACTCTGAATCACTGGATATAGCCACAGATGATACAAAACTAGTCTGACCACTCATGGTCTTACAGGTGCCTGTCTTGACGTCCCATAGTCTCACCGTATAATCTCCACTTCCCGATACGATGAACTCTGAATCACTGGATATAGCCACAGATGATACAAAACTAGTCTGACCACTCATGGTCTTACAGGTGCCTGTCTTGACGTCCCATAGTCTCACCGTATAATCATTACTTCCCGATACGATGAACTCTGAATCACTGGATATAGCCACAGCATATACATAACTAGTCTGACCACTCATGGTCTTACAGGTACCTGTCTTGACGTCCCATAGTCTCACCGTATAATCTCCACTTCCCGATACGATGAACTCTGAATCACTGGATATAGCCACAGCATATACAAAATAAGAGTGACCACTCATGGTCTTACAGGTACCTGTCTTGACGTCCCATAGTCTCACCGTCTTATCATAACTTCCCGATACGATGAACTCTGAATCACTGGATATAGCCACAGATAATACAGAATTAGTGTAACCACTCATGGTCTTACAGGTACCTGTCTTGACGTCCCATAGTCTCACCGTATAATCTCCACTTCCCGATACGATGAACTCTGAATCACTGGATATAGCCACAGCATATACAAAATAAGAGTGACCACTCATGGTCTTACAGGTACCTGTCTTGACGTCCCATAGTCTCACCGTATAATCATTACTTCCCGATACGATGAACTCTGAATCACTGGATATAGCCACAGCATATACATAACTAGTCTGACCACTCATGGTCTTACAGGTACCTGTCTTGACGTCCCATAGTCTCACCGTATAATCTCAACTTCCCGATACGATGAACTCTGAATCACTGGATATAGCCACAGATGATACAAAACTAGTCTGACCACTCATGGTCTTACAGGTGCCTGTCTTGACGTCCCATAGTCTCACCGTATAATCTCCACTTCCCGATACGATGAACTCTGAATCACTGGATATAGCCACAGCATATACAGAACTAGTCTGACCACTCATGGTCTTACAGGTACCTGTCTTGACGTCCCATAGTCTCACCGTATAATCACTTCCCGATACGATGAACTCTGAATCACTGGATATAGCCACAGATGATACAAAACTAGTCTGACCACTCATGGTCTTACAGGTGCCTGTCTTGACGTCCCATAGTCTCACCGTATAATCTCCACTTCCCGATACGATGAACTCTGAATCACTGGATATAGCCACAGCATATACAGAACTAGTGTAACCACTCATGGTCTTACAGGTACCTGTCTTGACGTCCCATAGTCTCACCGTATAATCATTACTTCCCGATACGATGAACTCTGAATCACTGGATATAGCCACAGCATATACATAACTAGTCTGACCACTCATGGTCTTACAGGTACCTGTCTTGACGTCCCATAGTCTCACCGTATAATCTCCACTTCCCGATACGATGAACTCTGAATCACTGGATATAGCCACAGCATATACAGAACTAGTGTAACCACTCATGGTCTTACAGGTACCTGTCTTGACGTCCCATAGTCTCACCGTATAATCATTACTTCCCGATACGATGAACTCTGAATCACTGGATATAGCCACAGCATATACAGAACTAGTCTGACCACTCATGGTCTTACAGGTACCTGTCTTGACGTTCCATAGTCTCACCGTATAATCTCAACTTCCCGATACGATGAACTCTGAATCACTGGATATAGCCACAGCATATACAGAACTAGTGTAACCACTCATGGTCTTACAGGTACCTGTCTTGACGTCCCATAGTCTCACCGTATAATCATTACTTCCCGATACGATGAACTCTGAATCACTGGATATAGCCACAGCATATACATAACTAGTGTGACCACTCATGGTCTTACAGGTACCTGTCTTGACGTCCCATAGTCTCACCGTCTTATCATAACTTCCCGATACGATGAACTCTGAATCACTGGATATAGCCACAGCATATACAGAACTAGTGTGACCACTCATGGTCTTACAGGTACCTGTCTTGACGTCCCATAGTCTCACCGTATAATCATTACTTCCCGATACGATGAACTCTGAATCACTGGATATAGCCACAGCATATACATAACTAGTGTGACCACTCATGGTCTTACAGGTACCTGTCTTGACGTCCCATAGTCTCACCGTATAATCATAACTTGCCGATACGATGAACTCTGAATCACTGGATATAGCCACAGCATATACAAAATAAGAGTGACCACTCATGGTCTTACAGGTACCTGTCTTGACGTCCCATAGTCTCACCGTATAATCATTACTTCCCGATACGATGAACTCTGAATCACTGGATATAGCCACAGCATATACATAACTAGTCTGACCACTCATGGTCTTACAGGTACCTGTCTTGACGTCCCATAGTCTCACCGTATAATCTCAACTTCCCGATACGATGAACTCTGAATCACTGGATATAGCCACAGATGATACATAACTAGTGTAACCACTCATGGTCTTACAGGTACCTGTCTTGACGTCCCATAGTCTCACCGTATAATCACTTCCCGATACGATGAACTCTGAATCACTGGATATAGCCACAGATGATACAAAACTAGTCTGACCACTCATGGTCTTACAGGTGCCTGTCTTGACGTCCCATAGTCTCACCGTATAATCTCCACTTCCCGATACGATGAACTCTGAATCACTGGATATAGCCACAGCATATACAGAACTAGTGTAACCACTCATGGTCTTACAGGTACCTGTCTTGACGTCCCATAGTCTCACCGTATAATCATTACTTCCCGATACGATGAACTCTGAATCACTGGATATAGCCACAGATCATACATAACTAGTGTGACCACTCATGGTCTTACAGGTACCTGTCTTGACGTCCCATAGTCTCACCGTATAATCACTTCCCGATACGATGAACTCTGAATCACTGGATATAGCCACAGCATATACATAACTAGTGTGACCACTCATGGTCTTACAGGTACCTGTCTTGACGTCCCATAGTCTCACCGTATAATCATTACTTCCCGATACGATGAACTCTGAATCACTGGATATAGCCACAGCATATACATAACTAGTCTGACCACTCATGGTCTTACAGGTACCTGTCTTGACGTCCCATAGTCTCACCGTATAATCTCCACTTCCCGATACGATGAACTCTGAATCACTGGATATAGCCACAGCATATACATAACTAGTGTGACCACTCATGGTCTTACAGGTACCTGTCTTGACGTCCCATAGTCTCACCGTATAATCTCAACTTCCCGATACGATGAACTCTGAATCACTGGATATAGCCACAGCATATACAGAACTAGTGTGACCACTCATGGTCTTACAGGTACCTGTCTTGACGTCCCATAGTCTCACCGTATAATCTCCACTTCCCGATACGATGAACTCTGAATCACTGGATATAGCCACAGCATATACATAACTAGTGTGACCACTCATGGTCTTACAGGTACCTGTCTTGACGTCCCATAGTCTCACCGTATAATCTCCACTTCCCGATACGATGAACTCTGAATCACTGGATATAGCCACAGCATATACAAAATAAGAGTGACCACTCATGGTCTTACAGGTACCTGTCTTGACGTCCCATAGTCTCACCGTATAATCATTACTTCCCGATACGATGAACTCTGAATCACTGGATATAGCCACAGCATATACATAACTAGTCTGACCACTCATGGTCTTACAGGTACCTGTCTTGACGTCCCATAGTCTCACCGTATAATCTCAACTTCCCGATACGATGAACTCTGAATCACTGGATATAGCCACAGATGATACATAACTAGTGTAACCACTCATGGTCTTACAGGTACCTGTCTTGACGTCCCATAGTCTCACCGTATAATCACTTCCCGATACGATGAACTCTGAATC
Organism: Loxodes magnus; assembly: GCA_946699065.1. Lineage (NCBI taxonomy): Eukaryota > Ciliophora > Karyorelictea > Loxodida > Loxodidae > Loxodes > Loxodes magnus. The sequence continues at coordinate 189,298 of CAMPDV010000523.1, read as the reverse complement.
ACTGGATATAGCCACAGATGATACAAAACTAGTCTGACCACTCATGGTCTTACAGGTGCCTGTCTTGACGTCCCATAGTCTCACCGTATAATCTCCACTTCCCGATACGATGAACTCTGAATCACTGGATATAGCCACAGATGATACAAAACTAGTCTGACCACTCATGGTCTTACAGGTGCCTGTCTTGACGTTCCATAGTCTCACCGTATAATCATTACTTCCCGATACGATGAACTCTGAATCACTGGATATAGCCACAGCATATACAGAACTAGTGTAACCACTCATGGTCTTACAGGTACCTGTCTTGACGTCCCATAGTCTCACCGTATAATCATTACTTCCCGATACGATGAACTCTGAATCACTGGATATAGCCACAGCATATACATAACTAGTCTGACCACTCATGGTCTTACAGGTACCTGTCTTGACGTCCCATAGTCTCACCGTATAATCTCCACTTCCCGATACGATGAACTCTGAATCACTGGATATAGCCACAGCATATACAAAATAAGAGTGACCACTCATGGTCTTACAGGTACCTGTCTTGACGTCCCATAGTCTCACCGTATAATCTCAACTTCCCGATACGATGAACTCTGAATCACTGGATATAGCCACAGATGATACATAACTAGTGTAACCACTCATGGTCTTACAGGTACCTGTCTTGACGTCCCATAGTCTCACCGTATAATCTCCACTTCCCGATACGATGAACTCTGAATCACTGGATATAGCCACTGATCATACATAACTAGTGTGACCACTCATGGTCTTACAGGTACCTGTCTTGACGTCCCATAGTCTCACCGTATAATCATTACTTCCCGATACGATGAACTCTGAATCACTGGATATAGCCACAGCATATACATAACTAGTGTGACCACTCATGGTCTTACAGGTACCTGTCTTGACGTCCCATAGTCTCACCGTATAATCATTACTTCCCGATACGATGAACTCTGAATCACTGGATATAGCCACAGCATATACATAACTAGTGTGACCACTCATGGTCTTACAGGTACCTGTCTTGACGTCCCATAGTCTCACCGTATAATCTCCACTTCCCGATACGATGAACTCTGAATCACTGGATATAGCCACAGCATATACAAAATAAGAGTGACCACTCATGGTCTTACAGGTACCTGTCTTGACGTCCCATAGTCTCACCGTATAATCATTACTTCCCGATACGATGAACTCTGAATCACTGGATATAGCCACAGCATATACAGAACTAGTCTGACCACTCATGGTCTTACAGGTACCTGTCTTGACGTCCCATAGTCTCACCGTATAATCTCAACTTCCCGATACGATGAACTCTGAATCACTGGATATAGCCACAGCATATACAGAACTAGTGTAACCACTCATGGTCTTACAGGTACCTGTCTTGACGTCCCATAGTCTCACCGTATAATCACTTCCCGATACGATGAACTCTGAATCACTGGATATAGCCACAGATGATACAAAACTAGTCTGACCACTCATGGTCTTACAGGTGCCTGTCTTGACGTCCCATAGTCTCACCGTATAATCTCCACTTCCCGATACGATGAACTCTGAATCACTGGATATAGCCACAGCATATACAGAACTAGTGTAACCACTCATGGTCTTACAGGTACCTGTCTTGACGTCCCATAGTCTCACCGTATAATCTCAACTTCCCGATACGATGAACTCTGAATCACTGGATATAGCCACAGCATATACATAACTAGTCTGACCACTCATGGTCTTACAGGTACCTGTCTTGACGTCCCATAGTCTCACCGTATAATCACTTCCCGATACGATGAACTCTGAATCACTGGATATAGCCACAGCATATACAGAACTAGTCTGACCACTCATGGTCTTACAGGTACCTGTCTTGACGTCCCATAGTCTCACCGTATAATCTCCACTTCCCGATACGATGAACTCTGAATCACTGGATATAGCCACAGCATATACAGAACTAGTGTAACCACTCATGGTCTTACAGGTACCTGTCTTGACGTCCCATAGTCTCACCGTATAATCATTACTTCCCGATACGATGAACTCTGAATCACTGGATATAGCCACAGCATATACATAACTAGTCTGACCACTCATGGTCTTACAGGTACCTGTCTTGACGTCCCATAGTCTCACCGTATAATCTCCACTTCCCGATACGATGAACTCTGAATCACTGGATATAGCCACAGCATATACAAAATAAGAGTGACCACTCATGGTCTTACAGGTACCTGTCTTGACGTCCCATAGTCTCACCGTCTTATCATAACTTCCCGATACGATGAACTCTGAATCACTGGATATAGCCACAGCATATACAGAACTAGTGTGACCACTCATGGTCTTACAGGTACCTGTCTTGACGTCCCATAGTCTCACCGTATAATCATTACTTCCCGATACGATGAACTCTGAATCACTGGATATAGCCACAGATCATACATGACTAGTGTGACCACTCATGGTCTTACAGGTACCTGTCTTGACGTCCCATAGTCTCACCGTATAATCATTACTTCCCGATACGATGAACTCTGAATCACTGGATATAGCCACTGATCATACATAACTAGTGTGACCACTCATGGTCTTACAGGTACCTGTCTTGACGTCCCATAGTCTCACCGTATAATCACTTCCCGATACGATGAACTCTGAATCACTGGATATAGCCACAGATGATACAAAACTAGTCTGACCACTCATGGTCTTACAGGTGCCTGTCTTGACGTCCCATAGTCTCACCGTATAATCTCCACTTCCCGATACGATGAACTCTGAATCACTGGATATAGCCACAGCATATACAGAACTAGTGTAACCACTCATGGTCTTACAGGTACCTGTCTTGACGTCCCATAGTCTCACCGTATAATCATTACTTCCCGATACGATGAACTCTGAATCACTGGATATAGCCACAGCATATACAGAACTAGTCTGACCACTCATGGTCTTACAGGTACCTGTCTTGACGTCCCATAGTCTCACCGTATAATCTCAACTTCCCGATACGATGAACTCTGAATCACTGGATATAGCCACAGATGATACATAACTAGTGTAACCACTCATGGTCTTACAGGTACCTGTCTTGACGTCCCATAGTCTCACCGTCTTATCATAACTTCCCGATACGATGAACTCTGAATCACTGGATATAGCCACAGATAATACAGAATTAGTGTAACCACTCATGGTCTTACAGGTACCTGTCTTGACGTCCCATAGTCTCACCGTATAATCATTACTTCCCGATACGATGAACTCTGAATCACTGGATATAGCCACAGATCATACATGACTAGTGTGACCACTCATGGTCTTACAGGTACCTGTCTTGACGTCCCATAGTCTCACCGTATAATCTCCACTTCCCGATACGATGAACTCTGAATCACTGGATATAGCCACTGATCATACATAACTAGTGTGACCACTCATGGTCTTACAGGTACCTGTCTTGACGTCCCATAGTCTCACCGTATAATCATTACTTCCCGATACGATGAACTCTGAATCACTGGATATAGCCACAGCATATACATAACTAGTGTGACCACTCATGGTCTTACAGGTACCTGTCTTGACGTCCCATAGTCTCACCGTATAATCATTACTTCCCGATACGATGAACTCTGAATCACTGGATATAGCCACAGCATATACATAACTAGTGTAACCACTCATGGTCTTACAGGTACCTGTCTTGACGTCCCATAGTCTCACCGTCTTATCATAACTTCCCGATACGATGAACTCTGAATCACTGGATATAGCCACAGCATATACAGAACTAGTGTGACCACTCATGGTCTTACAGGTACCTGTCTTGACGTCCCATAGTCTCACCGTATAATCATTACTTCCCGATACGATGAACTCTGAATCACTGGATATAGCCACAGCATATACATAACTAGTGTGACCACTCATGGTCTTACAGGTACCTGTCTTGACGTCCCATAGTCTCACCGTCTTATCATAACTTCCCGATACGATGAACTCTGAATCACTGGATATAGCCACAGATAATACAGAATTAGTGTAACCACTCATGGTCTTACAGGTACCTGTCTTGACGTCCCATAGTCTCACCGTATAATCTCAACTTCCCGATACGATGAACTCTGAATCACTGGATATAGCCACAGATGATACATAACTAGTGTAACCACTCATGGTCTTACAGGTACCTGTCTTGACGTCCCATAGTCTCACCGTATAATCATTACTTCCCGATACGATGAACTCTGAATCACTGGATATAGCCACAGCATATACATAACTAGTCTGACCACTCATGGTCTTACAGGTACCTGTCTTGACGTCCCATAGTCTCACCGTATAATCTCAACTTCCCGATACGATGAACTCTGAATCACTGGATATAGCCACAGATGATACATAACTAGTGTAACCACTCATGGTCTTACAGGTACCTGTCTTGACGTCCCATAGTCTCACCGTATAATCACTTCCCGATACGATGAACTCTGAATCACTGGATATAGCCACAGATGATACAAAACTAGTCTGACCACTCATGGTCTTACAGGTGCCTGTCTTGACGTCCCATAGTCTCACCGTATAATCTCCACTTCCCGATACGATGAACTCTGAATCACTGGATATAGCCACAGATGATACAAAACTAGTCTGACCACTCATGGTCTTACAGGTGCCTGTCTTGACGTCCCATAGTCTCACCGTATAATCTCCACTTCCCGATACGATGAACTCTGAATCACTGGATATAGCCACAGCATATACAGAACTAGTGTAACCACTCATGGTCTTACAGGTACCTGTCTTGACGTCCCATAGTCTCACCGTATAATCATTACTTCCCGATACGATGAACTCTGAATCACTGGATATAGCCACAGCATATACATAACTAGTGTAACCACTCATGGTCTTACAGGTACCTGTCTTGACGTCCCATAGTCTCACCGTATAATCACTTCCCGATACGATGAACTCTGAATCACTGGATATAGCCACAGATGATACATAACTAGTCTGACCACTCATGGTCTTACAGGTGCCTGTCTTGACGTCCCATAGTCTCACCGTATAATCTCCACTTCCCGATACGATGAACTCTGAATCACTGGATATAGCCACAGCATATACAGAACTAGTGTGACCACTCATGGTCTTACAGGTACCTGTCTTGACGTCCCATAGTCTCACCGTATAATCATTACTTCCCGATACGATGAACTCTGAATCACTGGATATAGCCACAGCATATACATAACTAGTGTGACCACTCATGGTCTTACAGGTACCTGTCTTGACGTCCCATAGTCTCACCGTATAATCTCAACTTCCCGATACGATGAACTCTGAATCACTGGATATAGCCACAGCATATACAAAATAAGAGTGACCACTCATGGTCTTACAGGTACCTGTCTTGACGTCCCATAGTCTCACCGTATAATCATTACTTCCCGATACGATGAACTCTGAATCACTGGATATAGCCACAGCATATACATAACTAGTCTGACCACTCATGGTCTTACAGGTACCTGTCTTGACGTCCCATAGTCTCACCGTATAATCATTACTTCCCGATACGATGAACTCTGAATCACTGGATATAGCCACAGCATATACAGAACTAGTGTAACCACTCATGGTCTTACAGGTACCTGTCTTGACGTCCCATAGTCTCACCGTATAATCACTTCCCGATACGATGAACTCTGAATCACTGGATATAGCCACAGATGATACAAAACTAGTCTGACCACTCATGGTCTTACAGGTGCCTGTCTTGACGTCCCATAGTCTCACCGTATAATCATAACTTGCCGATACGATGAACTCTGAATCACTGGATATAGCCACAGCATATACAGAACTAGTGTAACCACTCATGGTCTTACAGGTACCTGTCTTGACGTCCCATAGTCTCACCGTATAATCTCAACTTCCCGATACGATGAACTCTGAATCACTGGATATAGCCACAGCATATACATAACTAGTGTAACCACTCATGGTCTTACAGGTACCTGTCTTGACGTCCCATAGTCTCACCGTATAATCACTTCCCGATACGATGAACTCTGAATCACTGGATATAGCCACAGATGATACAAAACTAGTCTGACCACTCATGGTCTTACAGGTGCCTGTCTTGACGTCCCATAGTCTCACCGTATAATCTCCACTTCCCGATACGATGAACTCTGAATCACTGGATATAGCCACAGCATATACAGAACTAGTGTAACCACTCATGGTCTTACAGGTACCTGTCTTGACGTCCCATAGTCTCACCGTATAATCATTACTTCCCGATACGATGAACTCTGAATCACTGGATATAGCCACAGCATATACATAACTAGTCTGACCACTCATGGTCTTACAGGTACCTGTCTTGACGTCCCATAGTCTCACCGTATAATCTCCACTTCCCGATACGATGAACTCTGAATCACTGGATATAGCCACAGCATATACAAAATAAGAGTGACCACTCATGGTCTTACAGGTACCTGTCTTGACGTCCCATAGTCTCACCGTCTTATCATAACTTCCCGATACGATGAACTCTGAATCACTGGATATAGCCACAGCATATACAGAACTAGTGTGACCACTCATGGTCTTACAGGTACCTGTCTTGACGTCCCATAGTCTCACCGTATAATCATTACTTCCCGATACGATGAACTCTGAATCACTGGATATAGCCACAGATGATACATGACTAGTGTGACCACTCATGGTCTTACAGGTACCTGTCTTGACGTCCCATAGTCTCACCGTATAATCTCAACTTCCCGATACGATGAACTCTGAATCACTGGATATAGCCACAGATGATACATAACTAGTGTAACCACTCATGGTCTTACAGGTACCTGTCTTGACGTCCCATAGTCTCACCGTATAATCACTTCCCGATACGATGAACTCTGAATCACTGGATATAGCCACAGCATATACATAACTAGTGTGACCACTCATGGTCTTACAGGTACCTGTCTTGACGTCCCATAGTCTCACCGTATAATCTCCACTTCCCGATACGATGAACTCTGAATCACTGGATATAGCCACAGCATATACAAAATAAGAGTGACCACTCATGGTCTTACAGGTACCTGTCTTGACGTCCCATAGTCTCACCGTATAATCATTACTTCCCGATACGATGAACTCTGAATCACTGGATATAGCCACAGCATATACAGAACTAGTCTGACCACTCATGGTCTTACAGGTACCTGTCTTGACGTCCCATAGTCTCACCGTATAATCTCAACTTCCCGATACGATGAACTCTGAATCACTGGATATAGCCACAGATGATACATAACTAGTGTAACCACTCATGGTCTTACAGGTACCTGTCTTGACGTCCCATAGTCTCACCGTATAATCATTACTTCCCGATACGATGAACTCTGAATCACTGGATATAGCCACAGCATATACATAACTAGTCTGACCACTCATGGTCTTACAGGTACCTGTCTTGACGTCCCATAGTCTCACCGTATAATCATTACTTCCCGATACGATGAACTCTGAATCACTGGATATAGCCACAGATCATACATGACTAGTGTGACCACTCATGGTCTTACAGGTACCTGTCTTGACGTCCCATAGTCTCACCGTATAATCTCCACTTCCCGATACGATGAACTCTGAATCACTGGATATAGCCACTGATCATACATAACTAGTGTGACCACTCATGGTCTTACAGGTACCTGTCTTGACGTCCCATAGTCTCACCGTATAATCTCAACTTCCCGATACGATGAACTCTGAATCACTGGATATAGCCACAGATGATACATAACTAGTGTAACCACTCATGGTCTTACAGGTACCTGTCTTGACGTCCCATAGTCTCACCGTATAATCACTTCCCGATACGATGAACTCTGAATCACTGGATATAGCCACAGATGATACATAACTAGTGTAACCACTCATGGTCTTACAGGTACCTGTCTTGACGTCCCATAGTCTCACCGTCTTATCATAACTTCCCGATACGATGAACTCTGAATCACTGGATATAGCCACAGCATATACAAAATAAGAGTGACCACTCATGGTCTTACAGGTACCTGTCTTGACGTCCCATAGTCTCACCGTCTTATCATAACTTCCCGATACGATGAACTCTGAATCACTGGATATAGCCACTGATCATACATAACTAGTGTGACCACTCATGGTCTTACAGGTACCTGTCTTGACGTCCCATAGTCTCACCGTATAATCATTACTTCCCGATACGATGAACTCTGAATCACTGGATATAGCCACAGCATATACATAACTAGTGTGACCACTCATGGTCTTACAGGTACCTGTCTTGACGTCCCATAGTCTCACCGTATAATCTCAACTTCCCGATACGATGAACTCTGAATCACTGGATATAGCCACAGCATATACAGAACTAATGTGACCACTCATGGTCTTACAGGTACCTGTCTTGACGTCCCATAGTCTCACCGTATAATCATTACTTCCCGATACGATGAACTCTGAATCACTGGATATAGCCACAGCATATACATAACTAGTGTGACCACTCATGGTCTTACAGGTACCTGTCTTGACGTCCCATAGTCTCACCGTATAATCTCAACTTCCCGATACGATGAACTCTGAATCACTGGATATAGCCACAGATGATACATAACTAGTGTAACCACTCATGGTCTTACAGGTACCTGTCTTGACGTCCCATAGTCTCACCGTCTTATCATAACTTCCCGATACGATGAACTCTGAATCACTGGATATAGCCACAGCATATACATAACTAGTGTGACCACTCATGGTCTTACAGGTACCTGTCTTGACGTCCCATAGTCTCACCGTATAATCTCCACTTCCCGATACGATGAACTCTGAATCACTGGATATAGCCACTGATCATACATAACTAGTGTAACCACTCATGGTCTTACAGGTACCTGTCTTGACGTCCCATAGTCTCACCGTATAATCATTACTTCCCGATACGATGAACTCTGAATCACTGGATATAGCCACAGCATATACATAACTAGTGTGACCACTCATGGTCTTACAGGTACCTGTCTTGACGTCCCATAGTCTCACCGTATAATCTCAACTTCCCGATACGATGAACTCTGAATCACTGGATATAGCCACAGATGATACATAACTAGTGTAACCACTCATGGTCTTACAGGTACCTGTCTTGACGTCCCATAGTCTCACCGTCTTATCATAACTTCCCGATACGATGAACTCTGAATCACTGGATATAGCCACAGCATATACAAAATAAGAGTGACCACTCATGGTCTTACAGGTACCTGTCTTGACGTCCCATAGTCTCACCGTCTTATCATAACTTCCCGATACGATGAACTCTGAATCACTGGATATAGCCACTGATCATACATAACTAGTGTGACCACTCATGGTCTTACAGGTACCTGTCTTGACGTCCCATAGTCTCACCGTATAATCATTACTTCCCGATACGATGAACTCTGAATCACTGGATATAGCCACAGCATATACATAACTAGTGTGACCACTCATGGTCTTACAGGTACCTGTCTTGACGTCCCATAGTCTCACCGTATAATCTCAACTTCCCGATACGATGAACTCTGAATCACTGGATATAGCCACAGCATATACAGAACTAATGTGACCACTCATGGTCTTACAGGTACCTGTCTTGACGTCCCATAGTCTCACCGTATAATCATTACTTCCCGATACGATGAACTCTGAATCACTGGATATAGCCACAGCATATACATAACTAGTGTGACCACTCATGGTCTTACAGGTACCTGTCTTGACGTCCCATAGTCTCACCGTATAATCTCAACTTCCCGATACGATGAACTCTGAATCACTGGATATAGCCACAGATGATACATAACTAGTGTAACCACTCATGGTCTTACAGGTACCTGTCTTGACGTCCCATAGTCTCACCGTCTTATCATAACTTCCCGATACGATGAACTCTGAATCACTGGATATAGCCACAGATAATACAGAATTAGTGTAACCACTCATGGTCTTACAGGTACCTGTCTTGACGTCCCATAGTCTCACCGTATAATCTCAACTTCCCGATACGATGAACTCTGAATCACTGGATATAGCCACAGATGATACATAACTAGTGTAACCACTCATGGTCTTACAGGTACCTGTCTTGACGTCCCATAGTCTCACCGTCTTATCATAACTTCCCGATACGATGAACTCTGAATCACTGGATATAGCCACAGATAATACAGAATTAGTGTAACCACTCATGGTCTTACAGGTACCTGTCTTGACGTCCCATAGTCTCACCGTATAATCATTACTTCCCGATACGATGAACTCTGAATCACTGGATATAGCCACAGATCATACATAACTAGTATGACCACTCATGGTCTTACAGGTACCTGTCTTGACGTCCCATAGTCTCACCGTATAATCTCCACTTCCCGATACGATGAACTCTGAATCACTGGATATAGCCACAGCATATACAGAACTAGTCTGACCACTCATGGTCTTACAGGTACCTGTCTTGACGTCCCATAGTCTCACCGTATAATCATTACTTCCCGATACGATGAACTCTGAATCACTGGATATAGCCACAGCATATACAAAATAAGAGTGACCACTCATGGTCTTACAGGTACCTGTCTTGACGTCCCATAGTCTCACCGTATAATCTCCACTTCCCGATACGATGAACTCTGAATCACTGGATATAGCCACAGCATATACATAACTAGTCTGACCACTCATGGTCTTACAGGTACCTGTCTTGACGTCCCATAGTCTCACCGTATAATCATTACTTCCCGATACGATGAACTCTGAATCACTGGATATAGCCACAGATCATACATGACTAGTGTGACCACTCATGGTCTTACAGGTACCTGTCTTGACGTCCCATAGTCTCACCGTATAATCTCCACTTCCCGATACGATGAACTCTGAATCACTGGATATAGCCACAGCATATACATAACTAGTCTGACCACTCATGGTCTTACAGGTACCTGTCTTGACGTCCCATAGTCTCACCGTATAATCTCAACTTCCCGATACGATGAACTCTGAATCACTGGATATAGCCACAGCATATACAGAACTAGTGTAACCACTCATGGTCTTACAGGTACCTGTCTTGACGTCCCATAGTCTCACCGTATAATCATTACTTCCCGATACGATGAACTCTGAATCACTGGATATAGCCACAGCATATACATAACTAGTCTGACCACTCATGGTCTTACAGGTACCTGTCTTGACGTCCCATAGTCTCACCGTATAATCTCAACTTCCCGATACGATGAACTCTGAATCACTGGATATAGCCACAGCATATACAGAACTAGTGTAACCACTCATGGTCTTACAGGTACCTGTCTTGACGTCCCATAGTCTCACCGTATAATCACTTCCCGATACGATGAACTCTGAATCACTGGATATAGCCACAGATGATACAAAACTAGTCTGACCACTCATGGTCTTACAGGTGCCTGTCTTGACGTCCCATAGTCTCACCGTATAATCTCCACTTCCCGATACGATGAACTCTGAATCACTGGATATAGCCACAGCATATACAGAACTAGTGTAACCACTCATGGTCTTACAGGTACCTGTCTTGACGTCCCATAGTCTCACCGTATAATCTCAACTTCCCGATACGATGAACTCTGAATCACTGGATATAGCCACAGCATATACATAACTAGTCTGACCACTCATGGTCTTACAGGTACCTGTCTTGACGTCCCATAGTCTCACCGTATAATCTCAACTTCCCGATACGATGAACTCTGAATCACTGGATATAGCCACAGATCATACATAACTAGTGTAACCACTCATGGTCTTACAGGTACCTGTCTTGACGTCCCATAGTCTCACCGTATAATCTCAACTTCCCGATACGATGAACTCTGAATCACTGGATATAGCCACAGCATATACAAAATAAGAGTGACCACTCATGGTCTTACAGGTACCTGTCTTGACGTCCCATAGTCTCACCGTCTTATCATAACTTCCCGATACGATGAACTCTGAATCACTGGATATAGCCACAGATAATACAGAATTAGTGTAACCACTCATGGTCTTACAGGTACCTGTCTTGACGTCCCATAGTCTCACCGTATAATCATTACTTCCCGATACGATGAACTCTGAATCACTGGATATAGCCACAGATGATACATAACTAGTGTAACCACTCATGGTCTTACAGGTACCTGTCTTGACGTCCCATAGTCTCACCGTATAATCTCCACTTCCCGATACGATGAACTCTGAATCACTGGATATAGCCACAGATCATACATGACTAGTGTGACCACTCATGGTCTTACAGGTACCTGTCTTGACGTCCCATAGTCTCACCGTATAATCTCAACTTCCCGATACGATGAACTCTGAATCACTGGATATAGCCACAGATGATACATAACTAGTGTAACCACTCATGGTCTTACAGGTACCTGTCTTGACGTCCCATAGTCTCACCGTCTTATCATAACTTCCCGATACGATGAACTCTGAATCACTGGATATAGCCACAGATCATACATGACTAGTGTGACCACTCATGGTCTTACAGGTACCTGTCTTGACGTCCCATAGTCTCACCGTATAATCTCAACTTCCCGATACGATGAACTCTGAATCACTGGATATAGCCACAGATGATACATAACTAGTGTAACCACTCATGGTCTTACAGGTACCTGTCTTGACGTCCCATAGTCTCACCGTATAATCTCCACTTCCCGATACGATGAACTCTGAATCACTGGATATAGCCACAGCATATACATAACTAGTCTGACCACTCATGGTCTTACAGGTACCTGTCTTGACGTCCCATAGTCTCACCGTATAATCTCCACTTCCCGATACGATGAACTCTGAATCACTGGATATAGCCACAGCATATACAAAATAAGAGTGACCACTCATGGTCTTACAGGTACCTGTCTTGACGTCCCATAGTCTCACCGTATAATCATTACTTCCCGATACGATGAACTCTGAATCACTGGATATAGCCACAGCATATACAGAACTAGTCTGACCACTCATGGTCTTACAGGTACCTGTCTTGACGTCCCATAGTCTCACCGTATAATCTCAACTTCCCGATACGATGAACTCTGAATCACTGGATATAGCCACAGATGATACATAACTAGTGTAACCACTCATGGTCTTACAGGTACCTGTCTTGACGTCCCATAGTCTCACCGTCTTATCATAACTTCCCGATACGATGAACTCTGAATCACTGGATATAGCCACAGATAATACAGAATTAGTGTAACCACTCATGGTCTTACAGGTACCTGTCTTGACGTCCCATAGTCTCACCGTATAATCATTACTTCCCGATACGATGAACTCTGAATCACTGGATATAGCCACAGATCATACATGACTAGTGTGACCACTCATGGTCTTACAGGTACCTGTCTTGACGTCCCATAGTCTCACCGTATAATCTCCACTTCCCGATACGATGAACTCTGAATCACTGGATATAGCCACTGATCATACATAACTAGTGTGACCACTCATGGTCTTACAGGTACCTGTCTTGACGTCCCATAGTCTCACCGTATAATCATTACTTCCCGATACGATGAACTCTGAATCACTGGATATAGCCACAGCATATACATAACTAGTGTGACCACTCATGGTCTTACAGGTACCTGTCTTGACGTCCCATAGTCTCACCGTATAATCATTACTTCCCGATACGATGAACTCTGAATCACTGGATATAGCCACAGCATATACAGAACTAATGTGACCACTCATGGTCTTACAGGTACCTGTCTTGACGTCCCATAGTCTCACCGTATAATCATTACTTCCCGATACGATGAACTCTGAATCACTGGATATAGCCACAGCATATACATAACTAGTGTGACCACTCATGGTCTTACAGGTACCTGTCTTGACGTCCCATAGTCTCACCGTATAATCTCAACTTCCCGATACGATGAACTCTGAATCACTGGATATAGCCACAGATGATACATAACTAGTGTAACCACTCATGGTCTTACAGGTACCTGTCTTGACGTCCCATAGTCTCACCGTCTTATCATAACTTCCCGATACGATGAACTCTGAATCACTGGATATAGCCACAGATAATACAGAATTAGTGTAACCACTCATGGTCTTACAGGTACCTGTCTTGACGTCCCATAGTCTCACCGTATAATCTCAACTTCCCGATACGATGAACTCTGAATCACTGGATATAGCCACAGATGATACATAACTAGTGTAACCACTCATGGTCTTACAGGTACCTGTCTTGACGTCCCATAGTCTCACCGTCTTATCATAACTTCCCGATACGATGAACTCTGAATCACTGGATATAGCCACAGATAATACAGAATTAGTGTAACCACTCATGGTCTTACAGGTACCTGTCTTGACGTCCCATAGTCTCACCGTATAATCATTACTTCCCGATACGATGAACTCTGAATCACTGGATATAGCCACAGATCATACATGACTAGTGTGACCACTCATGGTCTTACAGGTACCTGTCTTGACGTCCCATAGTCTCACCGTATAATCTCCACTTCCCGATACGATGAACTCTGAATCACTGGATATAGCCACTGATCATACATAACTAGTGTGACCACTCATGGTCTTACAGGTACCTGTCTTGACGTCCCATAGTCTCACCGTATAATCATTACTTCCCGATACGATGAACTCTGAATCACTGGATATAGCCACAGCATATACATAACTAGTGTGACCACTCATGGTCTTACAGGTACCTGTCTTGACGTCCCATAGTCTCACCGTATAATCTCAACTTCCCGATACGATGAACTCTGAATCACTGGATATAGCCACAGCATATACAGAACTAATGTGACCACTCATGGTCTTACAGGTACCTGTCTTGACGTCCCATAGTCTCACCGTATAATCATTACTTCCCGATACGATGAACTCTGAATCACTGGATATAGCCACAGCATATACATAACTAGTGTGACCACTCATGGTCTTACAGGTACCTGTCTTGACGTCCCATAGTCTCACCGTATAATCTCCACTTCCCGATACGATGAACTCTGAATCACTGGATATAGCCACAGCATATACATAACTAGTCTGACCACTCATGGTCTTACAGGTACCTGT
The DNA here is from genome assembly GCA_946699065.1 of Loxodes magnus. Lineage (NCBI taxonomy): Eukaryota > Ciliophora > Karyorelictea > Loxodida > Loxodidae > Loxodes > Loxodes magnus. The sequence continues at coordinate 174,013 of CAMPDV010000523.1, read as the reverse complement.
CTTGACGTCCCATAGTCTCACCGTATAATCTCAACTTCCCGATACGATGAACTCTGAATCACTGGATATAGCCACAGATCATACATAACTAGTGTAACCACTCATGGTCTTACAGGTACCTGTCTTGACGTCCCATAGTCTCACCGTATAATCTCAACTTCCCGATACGATGAACTCTGAATCACTGGATATAGCCACAGATGATACATAACTAGTGTAACCACTCATGGTCTTACAGGTACCTGTCTTGACGTCCCATAGTCTCACCGTATAATCACTTCCCGATACGATGAACTCTGAATCACTGGATATAGCCACAGATGATACAAAACTAGTCTGACCACTCATGGTCTTACAGGTGCCTGTCTTGACGTCCCATAGTCTCACCGTATAATCTCCACTTCCCGATACGATGAACTCTGAATCACTGGATATAGCCACAGCATATACAGAACTAGTGTAACCACTCATGGTCTTACAGGTACCTGTCTTGACGTCCCATAGTCTCACCGTATAATCATTACTTCCCGATACGATGAACTCTGAATCACTGGATATAGCCACAGCATATACATAACTAGTCTGACCACTCATGGTCTTACAGGTACCTGTCTTGACGTCCCATAGTCTCACCGTATAATCATTACTTCCCGATACGATGAACTCTGAATCACTGGATATAGCCACAGCATATACATAACTAGTGTGACCACTCATGGTCTTACAGGTACCTGTCTTGACGTCCCATAGTCTCACCGTATAATCATTACTTCCCGATACGATGAACTCTGAATCACTGGATATAGCCACAGCATATACATAACTAGTCTGACCACTCATGGTCTTACAGGTGCCTGTCTTGACGTCCCATAGTCTCACCGTATAATCTCCACTTCCCGATACGATGAACTCTGAATCACTGGATATAGCCACAGATCATACATAACTAGTGTAACCACTCATGGTCTTACAGGTACCTGTCTTGACGTCCCATAGTCTCACCGTATAATCTCAACTTCCCGATACGATGAACTCTGAATCACTGGATATAGCCACAGATGATACATAACTAGTGTAACCACTCATGGTCTTACAGGTACCTGTCTTGACGTCCCATAGTCTCACCGTATAATCACTTCCCGATACGATGAACTCTGAATCACTGGATATAGCCACAGATGATACAAAACTAGTCTGACCACTCATGGTCTTACAGGTGCCTGTCTTGACGTCCCATAGTCTCACCGTATAATCTCCACTTCCCGATACGATGAACTCTGAATCACTGGATATAGCCACAGCATATACAGAACTAGTGTAACCACTCATGGTCTTACAGGTACCTGTCTTGACGTCCCATAGTCTCACCGTATAATCATTACTTCCCGATACGATGAACTCTGAATCACTGGATATAGCCACAGCATATACATAACTAGTCTGACCACTCATGGTCTTACAGGTACCTGTCTTGACGTCCCATAGTCTCACCGTATAATCATTACTTCCCGATACGATGAACTCTGAATCACTGGATATAGCCACAGCATATACATAACTAGTCTGACCACTCATGGTCTTACAGGTACCTGTCTTGACGTCCCATAGTCTCACCGTATAATCATTACTTCCCGATACGATGAACTCTGAATCACTGGATATAGCCACAGCATATACATAACTAGTGTGACCACTCATGGTCTTACAGGTACCTGTCTTGACGTCCCATAGTCTCACCGTATAATCATTACTTCCCGATACGATGAACTCTGAATCACTGGATATAGCCACAGCATATACATAACTAGTCTGACCACTCATGGTCTTACAGGTGCCTGTCTTGACGTCCCATAGTCTCACCGTATAATCTCCACTTCCCGATACGATGAACTCTGAATCACTGGATATAGCCACAGCATATACAGAACTAGTGTGACCACTCATGGTCTTACAGGTACCTGTCTTGACGTCCCATAGTCTCACCGTATAATCATTACTTCCCGATACGATGAACTCTGAATCACTGGATATAGCCACAGCATATACATAACTAGTGTGACCACTCATGGTCTTACAGGTACCTGTCTTGACGTCCCATAGTCTCACCGTATAATCTCAACTTCCCGATACGATGAACTCTGAATCACTGGATATAGCCACAGCATATACAGAACTAGTGTGACCACTCATGGTCTTACAGGTACCTGTCTTGACGTCCCATAGTCTCACCGTATAATCATTACTTCCCGATACGATGAACTCTGAATCACTGGATATAGCCACAGCATATACATAACTAGTGTGACCACTCATGGTCTTACAGGTACCTGTCTTGACGTCCCATAGTCTCACCGTATAATCATAACTTGCCGATACGATGAACTCTGAATCACTGGATATAGCCACAGCATATACAAAATAAGAGTGACCACTCATGGTCTTACAGGTACCTGTCTTGACGTCCCATAGTCTCACCGTATAATCATTACTTCCCGATACGATGAACTCTGAATCACTGGATATAGCCACAGCATATACATAACTAGTGTGACCACTCATGGTCTTACAGGTACCTGTCTTGACGTCCCATAGTCTCACCGTATAATCTCAACTTCCCGATACGATGAACTCTGAATCACTGGATATAGCCACAGATGATACAAAACTAGTGTGACCACTCATGGTCTTACAGGTACCTGTCTTGACGTCCCATAGTCTCACCGTATAATCTCCACTTCCCGATACGATGAACTCTGAATCACTGGATATAGCCACAGCATATACAAAATAAGAGTGACCACTCATGGTCTTACAGGTACCTGTCTTGACGTCCCATAGTCTCACCGTATAATCATTACTTCCCGATACGATGAACTCTGAATCACTGGATATAGCCACAGCATATACAGAACTAGTCTGACCACTCATGGTCTTACAGGTACCTGTCTTGACGTCCCATAGTCTCACCGTATAATCTCAACTTCCCGATACGATGAACTCTGAATCACTGGATATAGCCACAGCATATACAGAATAAGAGTGACCACTCATGGTCTTACAGGTGCCTGTCTTGACGTCCCATAGTCTCACCGTATAATCATTACTTCCCGATACGATGAACTCTGAATCACTGGATATAGCCACAGCATATACATAACTAGTGTGACCACTCATGGTCTTACAGGTACCTGTCTTGACGTCCCATAGTCTCACCGTATAATCATAACTTGCCGATACGATGAACTCTGAATCACTGGATATAGCCACAGCATATACAGAATAAGAGTGACCACTCATGGTCTTACAGGTGCCTGTCTTGACGTCCCATAGTCTCACCGTATAATCATTACTTCCCGATACGATGAACTCTGAATCACTGGATATAGCCACAGCATATACAGAATAAGAGTGACCACTCATGGTCTTACAGGTGCCTGTCTTGACGTCCCATAGTCTCACCGTATAATCATTACTTCCCGATACGATGAACTCTGAATCACTGGATATAGCCACAGCATATACATAACTAGTGTGACCACTCATGGTCTTACAGGTACCTGTCTTGACGTCCCATAGTCTCACCGTATAATCATTACTTCCCGATACGATGAACTCTGAATCACTGGATATAGCCACAGCATATACATAACTAGTGTGACCACTCATGGTCTTACAGGTACCTGTCTTGACGTCCCATAGTCTCACCGTATAATCATAACTTGCCGATACGATGAACTCTGAATCACTGGATATAGCCACAGCATATACAAAATAAGAGTGACCACTCATGGTCTTACAGGTACCTGTCTTGACGTCCCATAGTCTCACCGTATAATCATTACTTCCCGATACGATGAACTCTGAATCACTGGATATAGCCACAGCATATACATAACTAGTGTAACCACTCATGGTCTTACAGGTACCTGTCTTGACGTCCCATAGTCTCACCGTCTTATCATAACTTCCCGATACGATGAACTCTGAATCACTGGATATAGCCACAGATCATACATGACTAGTGTGACCACTCATGGTCTTACAGGTACCTGTCTTGACGTCCCATAGTCTCACCGTCTTATCATAACTTCCCGATACGATGAACTCTGAATCACTGGATATAGCCACAGATAATACAGAATTAGTGTAACCACTCATGGTCTTACAGGTACCTGTCTTGACGTCCCATAGTCTCACCGTATAATCTCAACTTGCCGATACGATGAACTCTGAATCACTGGATATAGCCACAGCATATACAGAACTAGTGTGACCACTCATGGTCTTACAGGTACCTGTCTTGACGTCCCATAGTCTCACCGTATAATCTCAACTTCCCGATACGATGAACTCTGAATCACTGGATATAGCCACAGATGATACAGAACTAGTGTAACCACTCATGGTCTTACAGGTACCTGTCTTGACGTCCCATAGTCTCACCGTATAATCTCAACTTCCCGATACGATGAACTCTGAATCACTGGATATAGCCACAGCATATACAAAATAAGAGTGACCACTCATGGTCTTACAGGTACCTGTCTTGACGTCCCATAGTCTCACCGTATAATCTCCACTTCCCGATACGATGAACTCTGAATCACTGGATATAGCCACAGATGATACATAACTAGTGTAACCACTCATGGTCTTACAGGTACCTGTCTTGACGTCCCATAGTCTCACCGTATAATCACTTCCCGATACGATGAACTCTGAATCACTGGATATAGCCACAGATGATACAAAACTAGTCTGACCACTCATGGTCTTACAGGTGCCTGTCTTGACGTCCCATAGTCTCACCGTATAATCTCCACTTCCCGATACGATGAACTCTGAATCACTGGATATAGCCACAGCATATACAGAACTAGTGTAACCACTCATGGTCTTACAGGTACCTGTCTTGACGTCCCATAGTCTCACCGTCTTATCATAACTTCCCGATACGATGAACTCTGAATCACTGGATATAGCCACAGCATATACAAAATAAGAGTCACCACTCATGGTCTTACAGGTACCTGTCTTGACGTCCCATAGTCTCACCGTCTTATCATAACTTCCCGATACGATGAACTCTGAATCACTGGATATAGCCACAGCATATACAGAACTAGTGTAACCACTCATGGTCTTACAGGTACCTGTCTTGACGTCCCATAGTCTCACCGTATAATCATTACTTCCCGATACGATGAACTCTGAATCACTGGATATAGCCACAGCATATACATAACTAGTCTGACCACTCATGGTCTTACAGGTGCCTGTCTTGACGTCCCATAGTCTCACCGTATAATCTCCACTTCCCGATACGATGAACTCTGAATCACTGGATATAGCCACAGCATATACAGAACTAGTGTAACCACTCATGGTCTTACAGGTACCTGTCTTGACGTCCCATAGTCTCACCGTATAATCATTACTTCCCGATACGATGAACTCTGAATCACTGGATATAGCCACAGCATATACAGAACTAGTGTAACCACTCATGGTCTTACAGGTACCTGTCTTGACGTCCCATAGTCTCACCGTATAATCATTACTTCCCGATACGATGAACTCTGAATCACTGGATATAGCCACAGCATATACAGAACTAGTCTGACCACTCATGGTCTTACAGGTACCTGTCTTGACGTCCCATAGTCTCACCGTATAATCTCCACTTCCCGATACGATGAACTCTGAATCACTGGATATAGCCACAGCATATACAAAATAAGAGTGACCACTCATGGTCTTACAGGTACCTGTCTTGACGTCCCATAGTCTCACCGTATAATCATTACTTCCCGATACGATGAACTCTGAATCACTGGATATAGCCACAGCATATACATAACTAGTCTGACCACTCATGGTCTTACAGGTACCTGTCTTGACGTCCCATAGTCTCACCGTATAATCTCAACTTCCCGATACGATGAACTCTGAATCACTGGATATAGCCACAGCATATACAAAATAAGAGTGACCACTCATGGTCTTACAGGTACCTGTCTTGACGTCCCATAGTCTCACCGTCTTATCATAACTTCCCGATACGATGAACTCTGAATCACTGGATATAGCCACAGATCATACATAACTAGTATGACCACTCATGGTCTTACAGGTACCTGTCTTGACGTCCCATAGTCTCACCGTATAATCTCCACTTCCCGATACGATGAACTCTGAATCACTGGATATAGCCACAGCATATACAGAACTAGTCTGACCACTCATGGTCTTACAGGTACCTGTCTTGACGTCCCATAGTCTCACCGTATAATCTCAACTTCCCGATACGATGAACTCTGAATCACTGGATATAGCCACAGATCATACATAACTAGTGTAACCACTCATGGTCTTACAGGTACCTGTCTTGACGTCCCATAGTCTCACCGTATAATCACTTCCCGATACGATGAACTCTGAATCACTGGATATAGCCACAGCATATACAAAATAAGAGTGACCACTCATGGTCTTACAGGTACCTGTCTTGACGTCCCATAGTCTCACCGTATAATCATTACTTCCCGATACGATGAACTCTGAATCACTGGATATAGCCACAGATGATACAAAACTAGTCTGACCACTCATGGTCTTACAGGTGCCTGTCTTGACGTCCCATAGTCTCACCGTATAATCTCCACTTCCCGATACGATGAACTCTGAATCACTGGATATAGCCACAGCATATACAGAACTAGTCTGACCACTCATGGTCTTACAGGTGCCTGTCTTGACGTCCCATAGTCTCACCGTATAATCACTTCCCGATACGATGAACTCTGAATCACTGGATATAGCCACAGATCATACATAACTAGTGTAACCACTCATGGTCTTACAGGTACCTGTCTTGACGTCCCATAGTCTCACCGTATAATCACTTCCCGATACGATGAACTCTGAATCACTGGATATAGCCACAGCATATACAAAATAAGAGTGACCACTCATGGTCTTACAGGTACCTGTCTTGACGTCCCATAGTCTCACCGTATAATCATTACTTCCCGATACGATGAACTCTGAATCACTGGATATAGCCACAGATGATACAAAACTAGTCTGACCACTCATGGTCTTACAGGTGCCTGTCTTGACGTCCCATAGTCTCACCGTATAATCTCCACTTCCCGATACGATGAACTCTGAATCACTGGATATAGCCACAGCATATACAGAACTAGTCTGACCACTCATGGTCTTACAGGTGCCTGTCTTGACGTCCCATAGTCTCACCGTATAATCTCAACTTCCCGATACGATGAACTCTGAATCACTGGATATAGCCACAGCATATACATAACTAGTATGACCACTCATGGTCTTACAGGTACCTGTCTTGACGTCCCATAGTCTCACCGTATAATCTCCACTTCCCGATACGATGAACTCTGAATCACTGGATATAGCCACAGCATATACAAAATAAGAGTGACCACTCATGGTCTTACAGGTACCTGTCTTGACGTCCCATAGTCTCACCGTATAATCATTACTTCCCGATACGATGAACTCTGAATCACTGGATATAGCCACAGCATATACATAACTAGTCTGACCACTCATGGTCTTACAGGTACCTGTCTTGACGTCCCATAGTCTCACCGTATAATCTCAACTTCCCGATACGATGAACTCTGAATCACTGGATATAGCCACAGATCATACATAACTAGTGTGACCACTCATGGTCTTACAGGTACCTGTCTTGACGTCCCATAGTCTCACCGTATAATCATTACTTCCCGATACGATGAACTCTGAATCACTGGATATAGCCACAGCATATACAGAACTAGTCTGACCACTCATGGTCTTACAGGTGCCTGTCTTGACGTCCCATAGTCTCACCGTATAATCTCCACTTCCGATACGATGAACTCTGAATCACTGGATATAGCCACAGCATATACATAACTAGTGTGACCACTCATGGTCTTACAGGTACCTGTCTTGACGTCCCATAGTCTCACCGTATAATCTCAACTTCCCGATACGATGAACTCTGAATCACTGGATATAGCCACAGATGATACAAAATAAGAGTGACCACTCATGGTCTTACAGGTACCTGTCTTGACGTCCCATAGTCTCACCGTATAATCATTACTTCCCGATACGATGAACTCTGAATCACTGGATATAGCCACAGCATATACATAACTAGTCTGACCACTCATGGTCTTACAGGTACCTGTCTTGACGTCCCATAGTCTCACCGTATAATCTCAACTTCCCGATACGATGAACTCTGAATCACTGGATATAGCCACAGATCATACATAACTAGTGTAACCACTCATGGTCTTACAGGTACCTGTCTTGACGTCCCATAGTCTCACCGTATAATCATTACTTCCCGATACGATGAACTCTGAATCACTGGATATAGCCACAGCATATACATAACTAGTCTGACCACTCATGGTCTTACAGGTACCTGTCTTGACGTCCCATAGTCTCACCGTATAATCTCAACTTCCCGATACGATGAACTCTGAATCACTGGATATAGCCACAGCATATACAGAACTAGTGTAACCACTCATGGTCTTACAGGTACCTGTCTTGACGTCCCATAGTCTCACCGTCTTATCATAACTTCCCGATACGATGAACTCTGAATCACTGGATATAGCCACAGCATATACAAAATAAGAGTCACCACTCATGGTCTTACAGGTACCTGTCTTGACGTCCCATAGTCTCACCGTATAATCTCCACTTCCCGATACGATGAACTCTGAATCACTGGATATAGCCACAGCATATACAAAATATGAGTTACCACTCATGGTCTTACAGGTACCTGTCTTGACGTCCCATAGTCTCACCGTATAATCTCCACTTCCCGATACGATGAACTCTGAATCACTGGATATAGCCACAGCATATACAAAATAAGAGTGACCACTCATGGTCTTACAGGTACCTGTCTTGACGTCCCATAGTCTCACCGTCTTATCATAACTTCCCGATACGATGAACTCTGAATCACTGGATATAGCCACAGCATATACAAAATAAGAGTGACCACTCATGGTCTTACAGGTACCTGTCTTGACGTCCCATAGTCTCACCGTCTTATCATAACTTCCCGATACGATGAACTCTGAATCACTGGATATAGCCACAGCATATACAGAACTAGTGTAACCACTCATGGTCTTACAGGTACCTGTCTTGACGTCCCATAGTCTCACCGTATAATCTCCACTTCCCGATACGATGAACTCTGAATCACTGGATATAGCCACAGCATATACAAAATAAGAGTGACCACTCATGGTCTTACAGGTACCTGTCTTGACGTCCCATAGTCTCACCGTATAATCATTACTTCCCGATACGATGAACTCTGAATCACTGGATATAGCCACAGCATATACAGAACTAGTCTGACCACTCATGGTCTTACAGGTGCCTGTCTTGACGTCCCATAGTCTCACCGTATAATCTCCACTTCCGATACGATGAACTCTGAATCACTGGATATAGCCACAGCATATACATAACTAGTGTGACCACTCATGGTCTTACAGGTACCTGTCTTGACGTCCCATAGTCTCACCGTATAATCATAACTTGCCGATACGATGAACTCTGAATCACTGGATATAGCCACAGCATATACAGAACTAGTGTGACCACTCATGGTCTTACAGGTACCTGTCTTGACGTCCCATAGTCTCACCGTATAATCTCAACTTCCCGATACGATGAACTCTGAATCACTGGATATAGCCACAGCATATACAGAACTAGTGTAACCACTCATGGTCTTACAGGTACCTGTCTTGACGTCCCATAGTCTCACCGTATAATCATTACTTCCCGATACGATGAACTCTGAATCACTGGATATAGCCACAGCATATACATAACTAGTCTGACCACTCATGGTCTTACAGGTACCTGTCTTGACGTCCCATAGTCTCACCGTATAATCTCAACTTCCCGATACGATGAACTCTGAATCACTGGATATAGCCACAGCATATACAGAACTAGTGTGACCACTCATGGTCTTACAGGTACCTGTCTTGACGTCCCATAGTCTCACCGTATAATCATAACTTGCCGATACGATGAACTCTGAATCACTGGATATAGCCACAGCATATACAGAACTAGTGTGACCACTCATGGTCTTACAGGTACCTGTCTTGACGTCCCATAGTCTCACCGTATAATCATAACTTGCCGATACGATGAACTCTGAATCACTGGATATAGCCACAGCATATACAGAACTAGTGTGACCACTCATGGTCTTACAGGTGCCTGTCTTGACGTCCCATAGTCTCACCGTATAATCATTACTTCCCGATACGATGAACTCTGAATCACTGGATATAGCCACAGATCATACATAACTAGTGTGACCACTCATGGTCTTACAGGTACCTGTCTTGACGTCCCATAGTCTCACCGTATAATCTCAACTTCCCGATACGATGAACTCTGAATCACTGGATATAGCCACAGATCATACATAACTAGTGTGACCACTCATGGTCTTACAGGTACCTGTCTTGACGTCCCATAGTCTCACCGTATAATCTCCACTTCCCGATACGATGAACTCTGAATCACTGGATATAGCCACAGCATATACAAAATAAGAGTGACCACTCATGGTCTTACAGGTACCTGTCTTGACGTCCCATAGTCTCACCGTATAATCACTTCCCGATACGATGAACTCTGAATCACTGGATATAGACATAGCATATACATAACTAGTGTAACCACTCATGGTCTTACAGGTACCTGTCTTGACGTCCCATAGTCTCACCGTATAATCATAACTTGCCGATACGATGAACTCTGAATCACTGGATATAGCCACAGCATATACAGAACTAGTGTGACCACTCATGGTCTTACAGGTACCTGTCTTGACGTCCCATAGTCTCACCGTATAATCTCAACTTCCCGATACGATGAACTCTGAATCACTGGATATAGCCACAGATGATACATAACTAGTGTAACCACTCATGGTCTTACAGGTACCTGTCTTGACGTCCCATAGTCTCACCGTATAATCACTTCCCGATACGATGAACTCTGAATCACTGGATATAGCCACAGCATATACAGAACTAGTGTGACCACTCATGGTCTTACAGGTACCTGTCTTGACGTCCCATAGTCTCACCGTATAATCATAACTTGCCGATACGATGAACTCTGAATCACTGGATATAGCCACAGCATATACAGAACTAGTGTAACCACTCATGGTCTTACAGGTACCTGTCTTGACGTCCCATAGTCTCACCGTATAATCTCCACTTCCCGATACGATGAACTCTGAATCACTGGATATAGCCACAGCATATACAAAATAAGAGTGACCACTCATGGTCTTACAGGTACCTGTCTTGACGTCCCATAGTCTCATCGTATAATCATTACTTCCCGATACGATGAACTCTGAATCACTGGATATAGCCACAGATCATACATAACTAGTGTGACCACTCATGGTCTTACAGGTGCCTGTCTTGACGTCCCATAGTCTCACCGTATAATCACTTCCCGATACGATGAACTCTGAATCACTGGATATAGCCACAGCATATACATAACTAGTGTGACCACTCATGGTCTTACAGGTACCTGTCTTGACGTCCCATAGTCTCACCGTATAATCATAACTTGCCGATACGATGAACTCTGAATCACTGGATATAGCCACAGCATATACAGAACTAGTGTGACCACTCATGGTCTTACAGGTACCTGTCTTGACGTCCCATAGTCTCACCGTATAATCTCAACTTCCCGATACGATGAACTCTGAATCACTGGATATAGCCACAGATGATACATAACTAGTGTAACCACTCATGGTCTTACAGGTACCTGTCTTGACGTCCCATAGTCTCACCGTATAATCATTACTTCCCGATACGATGAACTCTGAATCACTGGATATAGCCACAGCATATACAAAATAAGAGTGACCACTCATGGTCTTACAGGTACCTGTCTTGACGTCCCATAGTCTCACCGTATAATCACTTCCCTATACGATGAACTCTGAATCACTGGATATAGCCACAGCATATACATAACTAGTGTGACCACTCATGGTCTTACAGGTACCTGTCTTGACGTCCCATAGTCTCACCGTATAATCATAACTTGCCGATACGATGAACTCTGAATCACTGGATATAGCCACAGATGATACAAAACTAGTCTGACCACTCATGGTCTTACAGGTGCCTGTCTTGACGTCCCATAGTCTCACCGTATAATCTCCACTTCCCGATACGATGAACTCTGAATCACTGGATATAGCCACAGATCATACATAACTAGTGTAACCACTCATGGTCTTACAGGTACCTGTCTTGACGTCCCATAGTCTCACCGTATAATCATTACTTCCCGATACGATGAACTCTGAATCACTGGATATAGCCACAGCATATACATAACTAGTCTGACCACTCATGGTCTTACAGGTACCTGTCTTGACGTCCCATAGTCTCACCGTATAATCTCCACTTCCCGATACGATGAACTCTGAATCACTGGATATAGCCACAGCATATACAAAATAAGAGTGACCACTCATGGTCTTACAGGTACCTGTCTTGACGTCCCATAGTCTCACCGTATAATCTCAACTTCCCGATACGATGAACTCTGAATCACTGGATATAGCCACAGCATATACATAACTAGTCTGACCACTCATGGTCTTACAGGTGCCTGTCTTGACGTCCCATAGTCTCACCGTATAATCTCCACTTCCCGATACGATGAACTCTGAATCACTGGATATAGCCACAGCATATACAAAATAAGAGTGACCACTCATGGTCTTACAGGTACCTGTCTTGACGTCCCATAGTCTCACCGTATAATCTCAACTTCCCGATACGATGAACTCTGAATCACTGGATATAGCCACAGCATATACATAACTAGTCTGACCACTCATGGTCTTACAGGTGCCTGTCTTGACGTCCCATAGTCTCACCGTATAATCATAACTTGCCGATACGATGAACTCTGAATCACTGGATATAGCCACAGCATATACAGAACTAGTGTGACCACTCATGGTCTTACAGGTACCTGTCTTGACGTCCCATAGTCTCACCGTATAATCTCCACTTCCCGATACGATGAACTCTGAATCACTGGATATAGCCACAGCATATACAGAACTAGTGTAACCACTCATGGTCTTACAGGTACCTGTCTTGACGTCCCATAGTCTCACCGTATAATCTCCACTTCCCGATACGATGAACTCTGAATCACTGGATATAGCCACAGCATATACAAAATAAGAGTGACCACTCATGGTCTTACAGGTACCTGTCTTGACGTCCCATAGTCTCATCGTATAATCATTACTTCCCGATACGATGAACTCTGAATCACTGGATATAGCCACAGATCATACATAACTAGTGTGACCACTCATGGTCTTACAGGTACCTGTCTTGACGTCCCATAGTCTCACCGTATAATCACTTCCCGATACGATGAACTCTGAATCACTGGATATAGCCACAGCATATACATAACTAGTGTGACCACTCATGGTCTTACAGGTACCTGTCTTGACGTCCCATAGTCTCACCGTATAATCATTACTTCCCGATACGATGAACTCTGAATCACTGGATATAGCCACAGCATATACAGAACTAGTGTGACCACTCATGGTCTTACAGGTACCTGTCTTGACGTCCCATAGTCTCACCGTATAATCATAACTTGCCGATACGATGAACTCTGAATCACTGGATATAGCCACAGATGATACATAACTAGTGTAACCACTCATGGTCTTACAGGTACCTGTCTTGACGTCCCATAGTCTCACCGTATAATCATTACTTCCCGATACGATGAACTCTGAATCACTGGATATAGCCACAGCATATACAAAATAAGAGTGACCACTCATGGTCTTACAGGTACCTGTCTTGACGTCCCATAGTCTCACCGTATAATCTCAACTTCCCGATACGATGAACTCTGAATCACTGGATATAGCCACAGCATATACAGAACTAGTGTAACCACTCATGGTCTTACAGGTACCTGTCTTGACGTCCCATAGTCTCACCGTATAATCTCCACTTCCCGATACGATGAACTCTGAATCACTGGATATAGCCACAGCATATACAAAATAAGAGTGACCACTCATGGTCTTACAGGTGCCTGTCTTGACGTCCCATAGTCTCACCGTATAATCTCCACTTCCCGATACGATGAACTCTGAATCACTGGATATAGCCACAGCATATACAGAACTAGTGTAACCACTCATGGTCTTACAGGTACCTGTCTTGACGTCCCATAGTCTCACCGTATAATCTCCACTTCCCGATACGATGAACTCTGAATCACTGGATATAGCCACAGCATATACAGAACTAGTGTGACCACTCATGGTCTTACAGGTACCTGTCTTGACGTCCCATAGTCTCACCGTATAATCTCCACTTCCCGATACGATGAACTCTGAATCACTGGATATAGCCACAGCATATACAGAACTAGTGTAACCACTCATGGTCTTACAGGTACCTGTCTTGACGTCCCATAGTCTCACCGTATAATCTCCACTTCCCGATACGATGAACTCTGAATCACTGGATATAGCCACAGCATATACAAAATAAGAGTGACCACTCATGGTCTTACAGGTACCTGTCTTGACGTCCCATAGTCTCATCGTATAATCATTACTTCCCGATACGATGAACTCTGAATCACTGGATATAGCCACAGATCATACATAACTAGTGTGACCACTCATGGTCTTACAGGTACCTGTCTTGACGTCCCATAGTCTCACCGTATAATCACTTCCCGATACGATGAACTCTGAATCACTGGATATAGCCACAGCATATACATAACTAGTGTGACCACTCATGGTCTTACAGGTACCTGTCTTGACGTCCCATAGTCTCACCGTATAATCATTACTTCCCGATACGATGAACTCTGAATCACTGGATATAGCCACAGCATATACAGAACTAGTGTGACCACTCATGGTCTTACAGGTACCTGTCTTGACGTCCCATAGTCTCACCGTATAATCATAACTTGCCGATACGATGAACTCTGAATCACTGGATATAGCCACAGATGATACATAACTAGTGTAACCACTCATGGTCTTACAGGTACCTGTCTTGACGTCCCATAGTCTCACCGTATAATCATTACTTCCCGATACGATGAACTCTGAATCACTGGATATAGCCACAGCATATACAAAATAAGAGTGACCACTCATGGTCTTACAGGTACCTGTCTTGACGTCCCATAGTCTCACCGTATAATCTCAACTTCCCGATACGATGAACTCTGAATCACTGGATATAGCCACAGCATATACAGAACTAGTGTAACCACTCATGGTCTTACAGGTACCTGTCTTGACGTCCCATAGTCTCACCGTATAATCTCCACTTCCCGATACGATGAACTCTGAATCACTGGATATAGCCACAGCATATACAAAATAAGAGTGACCACTCATGGTCTTACAGGTGCCTGTCTTGACGTCCCATAGTCTCACCGTATAATCTCAACTTCCCGATACGATGAACTCTGAATCACTGGATATAGCCACAGCATATACAGAACTAGTGTAACCACTCATGGTCTTACAGGTACCT
This sequence comes from Loxodes magnus, assembly GCA_946699065.1. NCBI lineage: Eukaryota > Ciliophora > Karyorelictea > Loxodida > Loxodidae > Loxodes > Loxodes magnus. Next base: position 158,309 of record CAMPDV010000523.1, on the reverse strand, counting down.
GTCTTGACGTCCCATAGTCTCACCGTCTTATCATAACTTCCCGATACGATGAACTCTGAATCACTGGATATAGCCACAGATCATACATAACTAGTGTGACCACTCATGGTCTTACAGGTACCTGTCTTGACGTCCCATAGTCTCACCGTATAATCATTACTTCCCGATACGATGAACTCTGAATCACTGGATATAGCCACAGCATATACATAACTAGTCTGACCACTCATGGTCTTACAGGTGCCTGTCTTGACGTCCCATAGTCTCACCGTATAATCTCCACTTCCCGATACGATGAACTCTGAATCACTGGATATAGCCACAGCATATACATAACTAGTGTGACCACTCATGGTCTTACAGGTACCTGTCTTGACGTCCCATAGTCTCACCGTATAATCATAACTTGCCGATACGATGAACTCTGAATCACTGGATATAGCCACAGCATATACAGAACTAGTGTGACCACTCATGGTCTTACAGGTGCCTGTCTTGACGTCCCATAGTCTCACCGTATAATCATTACTTCCCGATACGATGAACTCTGAATCACTGGATATAGCCACAGATCATACATAACTAGTGTGACCACTCATGGTCTTACAGGTACCTGTCTTGACGTCCCATAGTCTCACCGTATAATCTCCACTTCCCGATACGATGAACTCTGAATCACTGGATATAGCCACAGCATATACAGAACTAGTGTAACCACTCATGGTCTTACAGGTACCTGTCTTGACGTCCCATAGTCTCACCGTATAATCTCCACTTCCCGATACGATGAACTCTGAATCACTGGATATAGCCACAGCATATACAAAATAAGAGTGACCACTCATGGTCTTACAGGTACCTGTCTTGACGTCCCATAGTCTCACCGTATAATCACTTCCCGATACGATGAACTCTGAATCACTGGATATAGACACAGCATATACATAACTAGTGTAACCACTCATGGTCTTACAGGTACCTGTCTTGACGTCCCATAGTCTCACCGTATAATCATAACTTCCCGATACGATGAACTCTGAATCACTGGATATAGCCACAGCATATACAGAACTAGTGTGACCACTCATGGTCTTACAGGTGCCTGTCTTGACGTCCCATAGTCTCACCGTATAATCTCAACTTCCCGATACGATGAACTCTGAATCACTGGATATAGCCACAGCATATACAAAATAAGAGTGACCACTCATGGTCTTACAGGTACCTGTCTTGACGTCCCATAGTCTCACCGTATAATCACTTCCCGATACGATGAACTCTGAATCACTGGATATAGCCACAGCATATACAAAATAAGAGTGACCACTCATGGTCTTACAGGTACCTGTCTTGACGTCCCATAGTCTCACCGTATAATCACTTCCCGATACGATGAACTCTGAATCACTGGATATAGCCACAGCATATACATAACTAGTGTAACCACTCATGGTCTTACAGGTACCTGTCTTGACGTCCCATAGTCTCACCGTATAATCTCAACTTCCCGATACGATGAACTCTGAATCACTGGATATAGCCACAGCATATACAGAACTAGTGTGACCACTCATGGTCTTACAGGTGCCTGTCTTGACGTCCCATAGTCTCACCGTATAATCTCAACTTGCCGATACGATGAACTCTGAATCACTGGATATAGCCACAGCATATACAAAATAAGAGTGACCACTCATGGTCTTACAGGTACCTGTCTTGACGTCCCATAGTCTCACCGTATAATCACTTCCCGATACGATGAACTCTGAATCACTGGATATAGCCACAGCATATACAGAACTAGTCTGACCACTCATGGTCTTACAGGTGCCTGTCTTGACGTCCCATAGTCTCACCGTATAATCTCCACTTCCCGATACGATGAACTCTGAATCACTGGATATAGCCACAGCATATACATAACTAGTGTGACCACTCATGGTCTTACAGGTACCTGTCTTGACGTCCCATAGTCTCACCGTATAATCATAACTTGCCGATACGATGAACTCTGAATCACTGGATATAGCCACAGCATATACAGAACTAGTGTGACCACTCATGGTCTTACAGGTACCTGTCTTGACGTCCCATAGTCTCACCGTATAATCTCCACTTCCCGATACGATGAACTCTGAATCACTGGATATAGCCACAGCATATACAGAACTTGTGTAACCACTCATGGTCTTACAGGTGCCTGTCTTGACGTCCCATAGTCTCACCGTATAATCATTACTTCCCGATACGATGAACTCTGAATCACTGGATATAGCCACAGCATATACAGAATAAGAGTGACCACTCATGGTCTTACAGGTGCCTGTCTTGACGTCCCATAGTCTCACCGTATAATCATTACTTCCCGATACGATGAACTCTGAATCACTGGATATAGCCACAGATCATACATGACTAGTGTGACCACTCATGGTCTTACAGGTACCTGTCTTGACGTCCCATAGTCTCACCGTATAATCATTACTTCCCGATACGATGAACTCTGAATCACTGGATATAGCCACTGATCATACATAACTAGTGTGACCACTCATGGTCTTACAGGTACCTGTCTTGACGTCCCATAGTCTCACCGTATAATCATTACTTCCCGATACGATGAACTCTGAATCACTGGATATAGCCACAGCATATACATAACTAGTGTGACCACTCATGGTCTTACAGGTACCTGTCTTGACGTCCCATAGTCTCACCGTATAATCTCCACTTCCCGATACGATGAACTCTGAATCACTGGATATAGCCACAGCATATACAAAATAAGAGTGACCACTCATGGTCTTACAGGTACCTGTCTTGACGTCCCATAGTCTCACCGTCTTATCATAACTTCCCGATACGATGAACTCTGAATCACTGGATATAGCCACAGCATATACAAAATAAGAGTGACCACTCATGGTCTTACAGGTACCTGTCTTGACGTCCCATAGTCTCACCGTATAATCATTACTTCCCGATACGATGAACTCTGAATCACTGGATATAGCCACAGATGATACATAACTAGTGTAACCACTCATGGTCTTACAGGTACCTGTCTTGACGTCCCATAGTCTCACCGTCTTATCATAACTTCCCGATACGATGAACTCTGAATCACTGGATATAGCCACAGATAATACAGAATTAGTGTAACCACTCATGGTCTTACAGGTACCTGTCTTGACGTCCCATAGTCTCACCGTATAATCATTACTTCCCGATACGATGAACTCTGAATCACTGGATATAGCCACAGATCATACATGACTAGTGTGACCACTCATGGTCTTACAGGTACCTGTCTTGACGTCCCATAGTCTCACCGTATAATCTCCACTTCCCGATACGATGAACTCTGAATCACTGGATATAGCCACTGATCATACATAACTAGTGTGACCACTCATGGTCTTACAGGTACCTGTCTTGACGTCCCATAGTCTCACCGTATAATCTCAACTTCCCGATACGATGAACTCTGAATCACTGGATATAGCCACAGATGATACATAACTAGTCTGACCACTCATGGTCTTACAGGTACCTGTCTTGACGTCCCATAGTCTCACCGTATAATCTCAACTTCCCGATACGATGAACTCTGAATCACTGGATATAGCCACAGATGATACATAACTAGTCTGACCACTCATGGTCTTACAGGTACCTGTCTTGACGTCCCATAGTCTCACCGTATAATCATTACTTCCCGATACGATGAACTCTGAATCACTGGATATAGCCACAGATCATACATAACTAGTGTGACCACTCATGGTCTTACAGGTACCTGTCTTGACGTCCCATAGTCTCACCGTATAATCACTTCCCGATACGATGAACTCTGAATCACTGGATATAGCCACAGCATATACATAACTAGTGTGACCACTCATGGTCTTACAGGTACCTGTCTTGACGTCCCATAGTCTCACCGTATAATCATAACTTGCCGATACGATGAACTCTGAATCACTGGATATAGCCACAGCATATACAGAACTAGTGTAACCACTCATGGTCTTACAGGTACCTGTCTTGACGTCCCATAGTCTCACCGTATAATCACTTCCCGATACGATGAACTCTGAATCACTGGATATAGCCACAGCATATACATAACTAGTGTGACCACTCATGGTCTTACAGGTACCTGTCTTGACGTCCCATAGTCTCACCGTATAATCATGACTTGCCGATACGATGAACTCTGAATCACTGGATATAGCCACAGCATATACAGAACTAGTGTGACCACTCATGGTCTTACAGGTACCTGTCTTGACGTCCCATAGTCTCACCGTATAATCTCAACTTCCCGATACGATGAACTCTGAATCACTGGATATAGCCACAGATGATACATAACTAGTCTGACCACTCATGGTCTTACAGGTACCTGTCTTGACGTCCCATAGTCTCACCGTATAATCACTTCCCGATACGATGAACTCTGAATCACTGGATATAGCCACAGCATATACAGAACTAGTGTAACCACTCATGGTCTTACAGGTGCCTGTCTTGACGTCCCATAGTCTCACCGTATAATCTCCACTTCCCGATACGATGAACTCTGAATCACTGGATATAGCCACAGATCATACATAACTAGTGTAACCACTCATGGTCTTACAGGTACCTGTCTTGACGTCCCATAGTCTCACCGTATAATCATAACTTGCCGATACGATGAACTCTGAATCACTGGATATAGCCACAGCATATACAGAACTAGTGTAACCACTCATGGTCTTACAGGTACCTGTCTTGACGTCCCATAGTCTCACCGTATAATCATTACTTCCCGATACGATGAACTCTGAATCACTGGATATAGCCACAGCATATACAAAATAAGAGTGACCACTCATGGTCTTACAGGTACCTGTCTTGACGTTCCATAGTCTCACCGTAATATCATCACTTCCCGATACGATGAACTCTGAATCACTGGATATAGCCACAGATCATACATAACTAGTGTGACCACTCATGGTCTTACAGGTACCTGTCTTGACGTCCCATAGTCTCACCGTATAATCTCCACTTCCCGATACGATGAACTCTGAATCACTGGATATAGCCACAGCATATACAGAACTAGTGTGACCACTCATGATCTTACAGGTACCTGTCTTGACGTCCCATAGTCTCACCGTCTTATCATAACTTCCCGATACGATGAACTCTGAATCACTGGATATAGCCACAGCATATACATAACTAGTCTGACCACTCATGGTCTTACAGGTGCCAGTCTTGACGTCCCATAGTCTCACCGTATAATCTCCACTTCCCGATACGATGAACTCTGAATCACTGGATATAGCCACAGCATATACAAAATAAGAGTGACCACTCATGGTCTTACAGGTACCTGTCTTGACGTCCCATAGTCTCACCGTATAATCTCAACTTCCCGATACGATGAACTCTGAATCACTGGATATAGCCACAGCATATACATAACTAGTGTGACCACTCATGGTCTTACAGGTACCTGTCTTGACGTCCCATAGTCTCACCGTATAATCATGACTTGCCGATACGATGAACTCTGAATCACTGGATATAGCCACAGCATATACAGAACTAGTGTGACCACTCATGGTCTTACAGGTACCTGTCTTGACGTCCCATAGTCTCACCGTATAATCTCAACTTCCCGATACGATGAACTCTGAATCACTGGATATAGCCACAGATGATACATAACTAGTCTGACCACTCATGGTCTTACAGGTACCTGTCTTGACGTCCCATAGTCTCACCGTATAATCACTTCCCGATACGATGAACTCTGAATCACTGGATATAGCCACAGATGATACAAAACTAGTCTGACCACTCATGGTCTTACAGGTGCCTGTCTTGACGTCCCATAGTCTCACCGTATAATCTCCACTTCCCGATACGATGAACTCTGAATCACTGGATATAGCCACAGATCATACATAACTAGTGTAACCACTCATGGTCTTACAGGTACCTGTCTTGACGTCCCATAGTCTCACCGTATAATCATAACTTGCCGATACGATGAACTCTGAATCACTGGATATAGCCACAGCATATACAGAACTAGTGTAACCACTCATGGTCTTACAGGTACCTGTCTTGACGTCCCATAGTCTCACCGTATAATCATTACTTCCCGATACGATGAACTCTGAATCACTGGATATAGCCACAGCATATACAAAATAAGAGTGACCACTCATGGTCTTACAGGTACCTGTCTTGACGTTCCATAGTCTCACCGTAATATCATCACTTCCCGATACGATGAACTCTGAATCACTGGATATAGCCACAGATCATACATAACTAGTGTGACCACTCATGGTCTTACAGGTACCTGTCTTGACGTCCCATAGTCTCACCGTATAATCTCCACTTCCCGATACGATGAACTCTGAATCACTGGATATAGCCACAGCATATACAGAACTAGTGTGACCACTCATGATCTTACAGGTACCTGTCTTGACGTCCCATAGTCTCACCGTCTTATCATAACTTCCCGATACGATGAACTCTGAATCACTGGATATAGCCACAGCATATACATAACTAGTCTGACCACTCATGGTCTTACAGGTGCCAGTCTTGACGTCCCATAGTCTCACCGTATAATCTCCACTTCCCGATACGATGAACTCTGAATCACTGGATATAGCCACAGCATATACAAAATAAGAGTGACCACTCATGGTCTTACAGGTACCTGTCTTGACGTCCCATAGTCTCACCGTATAATCTCAACTTCCCGATACGATGAACTCTGAATCACTGGATATAGCCACAGCATATACATAACTAGTCTGACCACTCATGGTCTTACAGGTGCCTGTCTTGACGTCCCATAGTCTCACCGTATAATCATAACTTGCCGATACGATGAACTCTGAATCACTGGATATAGCCACAGCATATACATAACTAGTGTGACCACTCATGGTCTTACAGGTACCTGTCTTGACGTCCCATAGTCTCACCGTATAATCTCAACTTCCCGATACGATGAACTCTGAATCACTGGATATAGCCACAGATGATACATAACTAGTCTGACCACTCATGGTCTTACAGGTACCTGTCTTGACGTCCCATAGTCTCACCGTATAATCATAACTTGCCGATACGATGAACTCTGAATCACTGGATATAGACACAGCATATACAGAACTAGTGTGACCACTCATGGTCTTACAGGTACCTGTCTTGACGTCCCATAGTCTCACCGTATAATCTCAACTTCCCGATACGATGAACTCTGAATCACTGGATATAGCCACAGCATATACAGAACTAGTCTGACCACTCATGGTCTTACAGGTACCTGTCTTGACGTCCCATAGTCTCACCGTATAATCTCAACTTCCCGATACGATGAACTCTGAATCACTGGATATAGCCACAGATGATACATAACTAGTCTGACCACTCATGGTCTTACAGGTACCTGTCTTGACGTCCCATAGTCTCACCGTATAATCATAACTTGCCGATACGATGAACTCTGAATCACTGGATATAGCCACAGCATATACATAACTAGTGTGACCACTCATGGTCTTACAGGTACCTGTCTTGACGTCCCATAGTCTCACCGTATAATCTCAACTTCCCGATACGATGAACTCTGAATCACTGGATATAGCCACAGATGATACATAACTAGTCTGACCACTCATGGTCTTACAGGTACCTGTCTTGACGTCCCATAGTCTCACCGTATAATCATAACTTGCCGATACGATGAACTCTGAATCACTGGATATAGACACAGCATATACAGAACTAGTGTGACCACTCATGGTCTTACAGGTACCTGTCTTGACGTCCCATAGTCTCACCGTATAATCTCAACTTCCCGATACGATGAACTCTGAATCACTGGATATAGCCACAGATGATACATAACTAGTGTAACCACTCATGGTCTTACAGGTACCTGTCTTGACGTCCCATAGTCTCACCGTATAATCTCAACTTCCCGATACGATGAACTCTGAATCACTGGATATAGCCACAGATGATACATAACTAGTGTAACCACTCATGGTCTTACAGGTACCTGTCTTGACGTCCCATAGTCTCACCGTATAATCTCAACTTCCCGATACGATGAACTCTGAATCACTGGATATAGCCACAGATCATACATAACTAGTGTGACCACTCATGGTCTTACAGGTACCTGTCTTGACGTCCCATAGTCTCACCGTCTTATCATAACTTCCCGATACGATGAACTCTGAATCACTGGATATAGCCACAGAATATACAGAACTAGTGTGACCACTCATGGTCTTACAGGTACCTGTCTTGACGTTCCATAGTCTCACCGTCTTATCATTACTTCCCGATACGATGAACTCTGAATCACTGGATATAGCCACAGCATATACAAAATAAGAGTGACCACTCATGGTCTTACAGGTACCTGTCTTGACGTCCCATAGTCTCACCGTCTTATCATAACTTCCCGATACGATGAACTCTGAATCACTGGATATAGCCACAGCATATACAGAACTAGTGTAACCACTCATGGTCTTACAGGTACCTGTCTTGACGTCCCATAGTCTCACCGTCTTATCATAACTTCCCGATACGATGAACTCTGAATCACTGGATATAGCCACAGCATATACAAAATAAGAGTTACCACTCATGGTCTTACAGGTACCTGTCTTGACGTCCCATAGTCTCACCGTATAATCATGACTTCCCGATACGATGAACTCTGAATCACTGGATATAGACACAGCATATACAGAACTAGTGTGACCACTCATGGTCTTACAGGTACCTGTCTTGACGTCCCATAGTCTCACCGTATAATCTCAACTTCCCGATACGATGAACTCTGAATCACTGGATATAGCCACAGCATATACAGAACTAGTGTGACCACTCATGGTCTTACAGGTACCTGTCTTGACGTCCCATAGTCTCACCGTATAATCATTACTTCCCGATACGATGAACTCTGAATCACTGGATATAGCCACAGATCATACATAACTAGTGTGACCACTCATGGTCTTACAGGTACCTGTCTTGACGTCCCATAGTCTCACCGTATAATCTCAACTTCCCGATACGATGAACTCTGAATCACTGGATATAGCCACAGCATATACATAACTAGTGTAACCACTCATGGTCTTACAGGTACCTGTCTTGACGTCCCATAGTCTCACCGTATAATCACTTCCCGATACGATGAACTCTGAATCACTGGATATAGCCACAGATGATACAAAACTAGTCTGACCACTCATGGTCTTACAGGTGCCTGTCTTGACGTCCCATAGTCTCACCGTATAATCTCCACTTCCCGATACGATGAACTCTGAATCACTGGATATAGCCACAGCATATACAGAACTAGTGTAACCACTCATGGTCTTACAGGTACCTGTCTTGACGTCCCATAGTCTCACCGTCTTATCATAACTTCCCGATACGATGAACTCTGAATCACTGGATATAGACACAGCATATACAAAATAAGAGTCACCACTCATGGTCTTACAGGTACCTGTCTTGACGTCCCATAGTCTCACCGTATAATCATAACTTCCCGATACGATGAACTCTGAATCACTGGATATAGCCACAGCATATACAAAATAAGAGTTACCACTCATGGTCTTACAGGTACCTGTCTTGACGTCCCATAGTCTCACCGTATAATCATGACTTCCCGATACGATGAACTCTGAATCACTGGATATAGCCACAGCATATACAAAATAAGAGTGACCACTCATGGTCTTACAGGTACCTGTCTTGACGTCCCATAGTCTCACCGTCTTATCATAACTTCCCGATACGATGAACTCTGAATCACTGGATATAGCCACAGCATATACAAAATAAGAGTGACCACTCATGGTCTTACAGGTACCTGTCTTGACGTCCCATAGTCTCACCGTCTTATCATAACTTCCCGATACGATGAACTCTGAATCACTGGATATAGCCACAGCATATACAAAATAAGAGTGACCACTCATGGTCTTACAGGTACCTGTCTTGACGTCCCATAGTCTCACCGTCTTATCATAACTTCCCGATACGATGAACTCTGAATCACTGGATATAGCCACAGCATATACAAAATAAGAGTTACCACTCATGGTCTTACAGGTACCTGTCTTGACGTCCCATAGTCTCACCGTCTTATCATAACTTCCCGATACGATGAACTCTGAATCACTGGATATAGCCACAGCATATACAAAATAAGAGTGACTCTCATGGTCTTACAGGTACCTGTCTTGACGTCCCATAGTCTCACCGTCTTATCATAACTTCCCGATACGATGAACTCTGAATCACTGGATATAGCCACAGCATATACAAAATAAGAGTGACCACTCATGGTCTTACAGGTGCCTGTCTTGACGTCCCATAGTCTCACCGTCTTATCATAACTTCCCGATACGATGAACTCTGAATCACTGGATATAGCCACAGCATATACAGAACTAGTGTAACCACTCATGGTCTTACAGGTACCTGTCTTGACGTCCCATAGTCTCACCGTCTTATCATAACTTCCCGATACGATGAACTCTGAATCACTGGATATAGCCACAGCATATACAGAACTAGTGTAACCACTCATGGTCTTACAGGTACCTGTCTTGACGTCCCATAGTCTCACCGTCTTATCATAACTTCCCGATACGATGAACTCTGAATCACTGGATATAGCCACAGCATATACAAAATAAGAGTGACCACTCATGGTCTTACAGGTACCTGTCTTGACGTCCCATAGTCTCACCGTCTTATCATAACTTCCCGATACGATGAACTCTGAATCACTGGATATAGCCACAGCATATACAAAATAAGAGTTACCACTCATGGTCTTACAGGTACCTGTCTTGACGTCCCATAGTCTCACCGCATAATCATGACTTCCCGATACGATGAACTCTGAATCACTGGATATAGCCACAGCATATACAAAATAAGAGTGACCACTCATGGTCTTACAGGTACCTGTCTTGACGTCCCATAGTCTCACCGTCTTATCATAACTTCCCGATACGATGAACTCTGAATCACTGGATATAGCCACAGCATATACAAAATAAGAGTGACCACTCATGGTCTTACAGGTACCTGTCTTGACGTCCCATAGTCTCACCGTCTTATCATAACTTCCCGATACGATGAACTCTGAATCACTGGATATAGCCACAGCATATACAAAATAAGAGTGACCACTCATGGTCTTACAGGTACCTGTCTTGACGTCCCATAGTCTCACCGTCTTATCATAACTTCCCGATACGATGAACTCTGAATCACTGGATATAGCCACAGCATATACAAAATAAGAGTTACCACTCATGGTCTTACAGGTACCTGTCTTGACGTCCCATAGTCTCACCGTCTTATCATAACTTCCCGATACGATGAACTCTGAATCACTGGATATAGCCACAGCATATACAAAATAAGAGTGACTCTCATGGTCTTACAGGTACCTGTCTTGACGTCCCATAGTCTCACCGTCTTATCATAACTTCCCGATACGATGAACTCTGAATCACTGGATATAGCCACAGCATATACAAAATAAGAGTGACCACTCATGGTCTTACAGGTACCTGTCTTGACGTCCCATAGTCTCACCGTCTTATCATAACTTCCCGATACGATGAACTCTGAATCACTGGATATAGCCACAGCATATACAGAACTAGTGTAACCACTCATGGTCTTACAGGTACCTGTCTTGACGTCCCATAGTCTCACCGTCTTATCATAACTTCCCGATACGATGAACTCTGAATCACTGGATATAGCCACAGCATATACAAAATAAGAGTGACTCTCATGGTCTTACAGGTACCTGTCTTGACGTCCCATAGTCTCACCGTCTTATCATAACTTCCCGATACGATGAACTCTGAATCACTGGATATAGCCACAGCATATACAAAATAAGAGTGACCACTCATGGTCTTACAGGTACCTGTCTTGACGTCCCATAGTCTCACCGTCTTATCATAACTTCCCGATACGATGAACTCTGAATCACTGGATATAGCCACAGCATATACAGAACTAGTGTAACCACTCATGGTCTTACAGGTACCTGTCTTGACGTCCCATAGTCTCACCGTCTTATCATAACTTCCCGATACGATGAACTCTGAATCACTGGATATAGCCACAGCATATACAAAATAAGAGTGACCACTCATGGTCTTACAGGTACCTGTCTTGACGTCCCATAGTCTCACCGTATAATCATTACTTCCCGATACGATGAACTCTGAATCACTGGATATAGCCACAGCATATACAGAACTAGTGTGACCACTCATGGTCTTACAGGTGCCTGTCTTGACGTCCCATAGTCTCACCGTATAATCATTACTTCCCGATACGATGAACTCTGAATCACTGGATATAGCCACAGCATATACATAACTAGTGTGACCACTCATGGTCTTACAGGTACCTGTCTTGACGTCCCATAGTCTCACCGTATAATCATTACTTCCCGATACGATGAACTCTGAATCACTGGATATAGCCACAGCATATACATAACTAGTGTGACCACTCATGGTCTTACAGGTGCCTGTCTTGACGTCCCATAGTCTCACCGTATAATCATTACTTCCCGATACGATGAACTCTGAATCACTGGATATAGCCACAGCATATACAGAACTAGTGTGACCACTCATGGTCTTACAGGTACCTGTCTTGACGTCCCATAGTCTCACCGTATAATCATTACTTCCCGATACGATGAACTCTGAATCACTGGATATAGCCACAGCATATACATAACTAGTGTGACCACTCATGGTCTTACAGGTACCTGTCTTGACGTCCCATAGTCTCACCGTATAATCATAACTTGCCGATACGATGAACTCTGAATCACTGGATATAGCCACAGCATATACAGAACTAGTGTGACCACTCATGGTCTTACAGGTACCTGTCTTGACGTCCCATAGTCTCACCGTATAATCATTACTTCCCGATACGATGAACTCTGAATCACTGGATATAGCCACAGATCATACATGACTAGTGTGACCACTCATGGTCTTACAGGTACCTGTCTTGACGTCCCATAGTCTCACCGTATAATCTCAACTTCCCGATACGATGAACTCTGAATCACTGGATATAGCCACAGATGATACATAACTAGTGTAACCACTCATGGTCTTACAGGTACCTGTCTTGACGTCCCATAGTCTCACCGTATAATCTCAACTTCCCGATACGATGAACTCTGAATCACTGGATATAGCCACAGATGATACATAACTAGTGTAACCACTCATGGTCTTACAGGTACCTGTCTTGACGTCCCATAGTCTCACCGTATAATCTCAACTTCCCGATACGATGAACTCTGAATCACTGGATATAGCCACAGATCATACATAACTAGTGTGACCACTCATGGTCTTACAGGTACCTGTCTTGACGTCCCATAGTCTCACCGTATAATCACTTCCCGATACGATGAACTCTGAATCACTGGATATAGCCACAGCATATACAGAACTAGTGTGACCACTTATGGTCTTACAGGTACCTGTCTTGACGTCCCATAGTCTCACCGTCTTATCATAACTTCCCGATACGATGAACTCTGAATCACTGGATATAGCCACAGCATATACAGAACTAGTGTAACCACTCATGGTCTTACAGGTGCCTGTCTTGACGTCCCATAGTCTCACCGTCTTATCATAACTTCCCGATACGATGAACTCTGAATCACTGGATATAGCCACAGCATATACAGAACTAGTGTGACCACTCATGGTCTTACAGGTACCTGTCTTGACGTCCCATAGTCTCACCGTATAATCATTACTTCCCGATACGATGAACTCTGAATCACTGGATATAGCCACAGCATATACAGAACTAGTGTGACCACTCATGGTCTTACAGGTACCTGTCTTGACGTCCCATAGTCTCACCGTCTTATCATAACTTCCCGATACGATGAACTCTGAATCACTGGATATAGCCACAGCATATACAAAATAAGAGTGACCACTCATGGTCTTACAGGTACCTGTCTTGACGTCCCATAGTCTCATCGTCTTATCATAACTTCCCGATACGATGAACTCTGAATCACTGGATATAGCCACAGCATATACAAAATAAGAGTTACCACTCATGGTCTTACAGGTACCTGTCTTGACGTCCCATAGTCTCACCGTATAATCATGACTTCCCGATACGATGAACTCTGAATCACTGGATATAGCCACAGCATATACAAAATAAGAGTGACCACTCATGGTCTTACAGGTACCTGTCTTGACGTCCCATAGTCTCACCGTCTTATCATAACTTCCCGATACGATGAACTCTGAATCACTGGATATAGCCACAGCATATACAAAATAAGAGTGACCACTCATGGTCTTACAGGTACCTGTCTTGACGTCCCATAGTCTCACCGTCTTATCATAACTTCCCGATACGATGAACTCTGAATCACTGGATATAGCCACAGCATATACAAAATAAGAGTGACCACTCATGGTCTTACAGGTACCTGTCTTGACGTCCCATAGTCTCACCGTCTTATCATAACTTCCCGATACGATGAACTCTGAATCACTGGATATAGCCACAGCATATACAAAATAAGAGTTACCACTCATGGTCTTACAGGTACCTGTCTTGACGTCCCATAGTCTCACCGTCTTATCATAACTTCCCGATACGATGAACTCTGAATCACTGGATATAGCCACAGCATATACAAAATAAGAGTGACTCTCATGGTCTTACAGGTACCTGTCTTGACGTCCCATAGTCTCACCGTCTTATCATAACTTCCCGATACGATGAACTCTGAATCACTGGATATAGCCACAGCATATACAAAATAAGAGTGACCACTCATGGTCTTACAGGTGCCTGTCTTGACGTCCCATAGTCTCACCGTCTTATCATAACTTCCCGATACGATGAACTCTGAATCACTGGATATAGCCACAGCATATACAGAACTAGTGTAACCACTCATGGTCTTACAGGTACCTGTCTTGACGTCCCATAGTCTCACCGTCTTATCATAACTTCCCGATACGATGAACTCTGAATCACTGGATATAGCCACAGCATATACAGAACTAGTGTAACCACTCATGGTCTTACAGGTACCTGTCTTGACGTCCCATAGTCTCACCGTCTTATCATAACTTCCCGATACGATGAACTCTGAATCACTGGATATAGCCACAGCATATACAAAATAAGAGTGACCACTCATGGTCTTACAGGTACCTGTCTTGACGTCCCATAGTCTCACCGTATAATCATAACTTCCCGATACGATGAACTCTGAATCACTGGATATAGCCACAGCATATACAAAATAAGAGTTACCACTCATGGTCTTACAGGTACCTGTCTTGACGTCCCATAGTCTCACCGCATAATCATGACTTCCCGATACGATGAACTCTGAATCACTGGATATAGCCACAGCATATACAAAATAAGAGTGACCACTCATGGTCTTACAGGTACCTGTCTTGACGTCCCATAGTCTCACCGTCTTATCATAACTTCCCGATACGATGAACTCTGAATCACTGGATATAGCCACAGCATATACAAAATAAGAGTGACCACTCATGGTCTTACAGGTACCTGTCTTGACGTCCCATAGTCTCACCGTCTTATCATAACTTCCCGATACGATGAACTCTGAATCACTGGATATAGCCACAGCATATACAAAATAAGAGTGACCACTCATGGTCTTACAGGTACCTGTCTTGACGTCCCATAGTCTCACCGTCTTATCATAACTTCCCGATACGATGAACTCTGAATCACTGGATATAGCCACAGCATATACAAAATAAGAGTTACCACTCATGGTCTTACAGGTACCTGTCTTGACGTCCCATAGTCTCACCGTCTTATCATAACTTCCCGATACGATGAACTCTGAATCACTGGATATAGCCACAGCATATACAAAATAAGAGTGACTCTCATGGTCTTACAGGTACCTGTCTTGACGTCCCATAGTCTCACCGTCTTATCATAACTTCCCGATACGATGAACTCTGAATCACTGGATATAGCCACAGCATATACAAAATAAGAGTGACCACTCATGGTCTTACAGGTACCTGTCTTGACGTCCCATAGTCTCACCGTCTTATCATAACTTCCCGATACGATGAACTCTGAATCACTGGATATAGCCACAGCATATACAGAACTAGTGTAACCACTCATGGTCTTACAGGTACCTGTCTTGACGTCCCATAGTCTCACCGTCTTATCATAACTTCCCGATACGATGAACTCTGAATCACTGGATATAGCCACAGCATATACAAAATAAGAGTGACCACTCATGGTCTTACAGGTACCTGTCTTGACGTCCCATAGTCTCACCGTATAATCATTACTTCCCGATACGATGAACTCTGAATCACTGGATATAGCCACAGCATATACAGAACTAGTGTGACCACTCATGGTCTTACAGGTGCCTGTCTTGACGTCCCATAGTCTCACCGTATAATCATTACTTCCCGATACGATGAACTCTGAATCACTGGATATAGCCACAGCATATACATAACTAGTGTGACCACTCATGGTCTTACAGGTACCTGTCTTGACGTCCCATAGTCTCACCGTATAATCATTACTTCCCGATACGATGAACTCTGAATCACTGGATATAGCCACAGCATATACATAACTAGTGTGACCACTCATGGTCTTACAGGTGCCTGTCTTGACGTCCCATAGTCTCACCGTATAATCATTACTTCCCGATACGATGAACTCTGAATCACTGGATATAGCCACAGCATATACAGAACTAGTGTGACCACTCATGGTCTTACAGGTACCTGTCTTGACGTCCCATAGTCTCACCGTATAATCATTACTTCCCGATACGATGAACTCTGAATCACTGGATATAGCCACAGCATATACATAACTAGTGTGACCACTCATGGTCTTACAGGTACCTGTCTTGACGTCCCATAGTCTCACCGTATAATCATAACTTGCCGATACGATGAACTCTGAATCACTGGATATAGCCACAGCATATACAGAACTAGTGTGACCACTCATGGTCTTACAGGTACCTGTCTTGACGTCCCATAGTCTCACCGTATAATCATTACTTCCCGATACGATGAACTCTGAATCACTGGATATAGCCACAGATCATACATGACTAGTGTGACCACTCATGGTCTTACAGGTACCTGTCTTGACGTCCCATAGTCTCACCGTATAATCTCAACTTCCCGATACGATGAACTCTGAATCACTGGATATAGCCACAGATGATACATAACTAGTGTAACCACTCATGGTCTTACAGGTACCTGTCTTGACGTCCCATAGTCTCACCGTATAATCTCAACTTCCCGATACGATGAACTCTGAATCACTGGATATAGCCACAGATGATACATAACTAGTGTAACCACTCATGGTCTTACAGGTACCTGTCTTGACGTCCCATAGTCTCACCGTATAATCTCAACTTCCCGATACGATGAACTCTGAATCACTGGATATAGCCACAGATCATACATAACTAGTGTGACCACTCATGGTCTTACAGGTACCTGTCTTGACGTCCCATAGTCTCACCGTATAATCATAACTTGCCGATACGATGAACTCTGAATCACTGGATATAGCCACAGCATATACAGAACTAGTGTGACCACTTATGGTCTTACAGGTACCTGTCTTGACGTCCCATAGTCTCACCGTCTTATCATAACTTCCCGATACGATGAACTCTGAATCACTGGATATAGCCACAGCATATACAGAACTAGTGTAACCACTCATGGTCTTACAGGTGCCTGTCTTGACGTCCCATAGTCTCACCGTCTTATCATAACTTCCCGATACGATGAACTCTGAATCACTGGATATAGCCACAGCATATACAGAACTAGTGTGACCACTCATGGTCTTACAGGTACCTGTCTTGACGTCCCATAGTCTCACCGTATAATCATTACTTCCCGATACGATGAACTCTGAATCACTGGATATAGCCACAGCATATACAGAACTAGTGTGACCACTCATGGTCTTACAGGTACCTGTCTTGACGTCCCATAGTCTCACCGTCTTATCATAACTTCCCGATACGATGAACTCTGAATCACTGGATATAGCCACAGCATATACAAAATAAGAGTGACCACTCATGGTCTTACAGGTACCTGTCTTGACGTCCCATAGTCTCATCGTCTTATCATAACTTCCCGATACGATGAACTCTGAATCACTGGATATAGCCACAGCATATACATAACTAGTGTGACCACTCATGGTCTTACAGGTGCCTGTCTTGACGTCCCATAGTCTCACCGTATAATCATTACTTGCCGATACGATGAACTCTGAATCACTGGATATAGCCACAGCATATACATAACTAGTGTGACCACTCATGGTCTTACAGGTACCTGTCTTGACGTCCCATAGTCTCACCGTATAATCTCAACTTCCCGATACGATGAACTCTGAATCACTGGATATAGCCACAGCATATACAAAATAAGAGTTACCACTCATGGTCTTACAGGTACCTGTCTTGACGTCCCATAGTCTCACCGTATAATCATAACTTCCCGATACGATGAACTCTGAATCACTGGATATAGCCACAGCATATACAGAACTAGTGTGACCACTCATGGTCTTACAGGTACCTGTCTTGACGTCCCATAGTCTCACCGTATAATCACTTCCCGATACGATGAACTCTGAATCACTGGATATAGCCACAGCATATACAGAACTAGTGTGACCACTCATGGTCTTACAGGTACCTGTCTTGACGTCCCATAGTCTCACCGTATAATCATTACTTCCCGATACGATGAACTCTGAATCACTGGATATAGCCACAGCATATACAAAATAAGAGTGACCACTCATGGTCTTACAGGTACCTGTCTTGACGTCCCATAGTCTCATCGTCTTATCATAACTTCCCGATACGATGAACTCTGAATCACTGGATATAGCCACAGCATATACAGAACTAGTCTGACCACTCATGGTCTTACAGGTGCCTGTCTTGACGTCCCATAGTCTCACCGTATAATCTCAACTTCCCGATACGATGAACTCTGAATCACTGGATATAGCCACAGCATATACATAACTAGTATGACCACTCATGGTCTTACAGGTACCTGTCTTGACGTCCCATAGTCTCACCGTCATATCATGACTTCCCGAAACGATGAACTCTAAATCACTGGATATAACCACAGCATATACAAAATAAGAGTGACCACTCATGGTCTTACAGGTACCTGTCTTGACGTCCCATAGTCTCACCGTATAATCATAACTTCCCGATACGATGAACTCTGAATCACTGGATATAGCCACAGCATATACAGAACTAGTGTGACCACTCATGGTCTTACAGGTACCTGTCTTGACGTCCCATAGTCTCACCGTATAATCTCCACTTCCCGATACGATGAACTCTGAATCACTGGATATAGCCACAGATGATACATAACTAGTGTGACCACTCATGGTCTTACAGGTACCTGTCTTGACGTCCCATAGTCTCACCGTATAATCTCAACTTCCCGATACGATGAACTCTGAATCACTGGATATAGCCACAGCATATACAAAATAAGAGTTACCACTCATGGTCTTACAGGTACCTGTCTTGACGTCCCATAGTCTCACCGTATAATCATAACTTCCCGATACGATGAACTCTGAATCACTGGATATAGCCACAGCATATACAGAACTAGTGTGACCACTCATGGTCTTACAGGTACCTGTCTTGACGTCCCATAGTCTCACCGTATAATCACTTCCCGATACGATGAACTCTGAATCACTGGATATAGCCACAGCATATACATAACTAGTGTGACCACTCATGGTCTTACAGGTACCTGTCTTGACGTCCCATAGTCTCACCGTATAATCATAACTTGCCGATACGATGAACTCTGAATCACTGGATATAGCCACAGCATATACAGAACTAGTGTGACCACTCATGGTCTTACAGGTACCTGTCTTGACGTCCCATAGTCTCACCGTATAATCATTACTTCCCGATACGATGAACTCTGAATCACTGGATATAGCCACAGATCATACATGACTAGTGTGACCACTCATGGTCTTACAGGTACCTGTCTTGACGTCCCATAGTCTCACCGTATAATCTCAACTTCCCGATACGATGAACTCTGAATCACTGGATATAGCCACAGATGATACATAACTAGTGTAACCACTCATGGTCTTACAGGTACCTGTCTTGACGTCCCATAGTCTCACCGTATAATCTCAACTTCCCGATACGATGAACTCTGAATCACTGGATATAGCCACAGATGATACATAACTAGTGTAACCACTCATGGTCTTACAGGTACCTGTCTTGACGTCCCATAGTCTCACCGTATAATCTCAACTTCCCGATACGATGAACTCTGAATCACTGGATATAGCCACAGATCATACATAACTAGTGTGACCACTCATGGTCTTACAGGTACCTGTCTTGACGTCCCATAGTCTCACCGTATAATCACTTCCCGATACGATGAACTCTGAATCACTGGATATAGCCACAGCATATACAGAACTAGTGTGACCACTTATGGTCTTACAGGTACCTGTCTTGACGTCCCATAGTCTCACCGTCTTATCATAACTTCCCGATACGATGAACTCTGAATCACTGGATATAGCCACAGCATATACAGAACTAGTGTAACCACTCATGGTCTTACAGGTGCCTGTCTTGACGTCCCATAGTCTCACCGTCTTATCATAACTTCCCGATACGATGAACTCTGAATCACTGGATATAGCCACAGCATATACAGAACTAGTGTGACCACTCATGGTCTTACAGGTACCTGTCTTGACGTCCCATAGTCTCACCGTATAATCATTACTTCCCGATACGATGAACTCTGAATCACTGGATATAGCCACAGCATATACAGAACTAGTGTGACCACTCATGGTCTTACAGGTACCTGTCTTGACGTCCCATAGTCTCACCGTCTTATCATAACTTCCCGATACGATGAACTCTGAATCACTGGATATAGCCACAGCATATACAAAATAAGAGTGACCACTCATGGTCTTACAGGTACCTGTCTTGACGTCCCATAGTCTCATCGTCTTATCATAACTTCCCGATACGATGAACTCTGAATCACTGGATATAGCCACAGCATATACAAAATAAGAGTTACCACTCATGGTCTTACAGGTACCTGTCTTGACGTCCCATAGTCTCATCGTCTTATCATAACTTCCCGATACGATGAACTCTGAATCACTGGATATAGCCACAGCATATACAGAACTAGTGTGACCACTCATGGTCTTACAGGTACCTGTCTTGACGTCCCATAGTCTCACCGTCTTATCATAACTTGCCGATACGATGAACTCTGAATCACTGGATATAGCCACAGCATATACAGAACTAGTGTGACCACTCATGGTCTTACAGGTACCTGTCTTGACGTCCCATAGTCTCACCGTATAATCATTACTTCCCGATACGATGAACTCTGAATCACTGGATATAGCCACAGCATATACAGAACTAGTGTGACCACTCATGGTCTTACAGGTACCTGTCTTGACGTCCCATAGTCTCACCGTATAATCATTACTTCCCGATACGATGAACTCTGAATCACTGGATATAGCCACAGCATATACATAACTAGTGTGACCACTCATGGTCTTACAGGTACCTGTCTTGACGTCCCATAGTCTCACCGTATAATCATTACTTCCCGATACGATGAACTCTGAATCACTGGATATAGCCACAGCATATACAAAATAAGAGTTACCACTCATGGTCTTACAGGTACCTGTCTTGACGTCCCATAGTCTCACCGTCTTATCATAACTTCCCGATACGATGAACTCTGAATCACTGGATATAGCCACAGCATATACAAAATAAGAGTGACTCTCATGGTCTTACAGGTACCTGTCTTGACGTCCCATAGTCTCACCGTCTTATCATAACTTCCCGATACGATGAACTCTGAATCACTGGATATAGCCACAGCATATACAAAATAAGAGTGACCACTCATGGTCTTACAGGTACCTGTCTTGACGTCCCATTGTCTCACCGTATAATCATTACTTCCCGATACGATGAACTCTGAATCACTGGATATAGCCACAGCATATACAGAACTAGTGTGACCACTCATGGTCTTACAGGTACCTGTCTTGACGTCCCATAGTCTCACCGTATAATCATTACTTCCCGATACGATGAACTCTGAATCACTGGATATAGCCACAGCATATACATAACTAGTGTGACCACTCATGGTCTTACAGGTACCTGTCTTGACGTCCCATAGTCTCACCGTATAATCATTACTTCCCGATACGATGAACTCTGAATCACTGGATATAGCCACAGCATATACATAACTAGTCTGACCACTCATGGTCTTACAGGTACCTGTCTTGACGTCCCATAGTCTCACCGTATAATCATAACTTCCCGATACGATGAACTCTGAATCACTGGATATAGCCACAGCATATACAGAACTAGTGTGACCACTCATGGTCTTACAGGTACCTGTCTTGACGTCCCATAGTCTCACCGTATAATCATTACTTCCCGATACGATGAACTCTGAATCACTGGATATAGCCACAGCATATACATAACTAGTGTGACCACTCATGGTCTTACAGGTACCTGTCTTGACGTCCCATAGTCTCACCGTATAATCTCAACTTCCCGATACGATGAACTCTGAATCACTGGATATAGCCACAGCATATACAGAACTAGTGTGACCACTCATGGTCTTACAGGTACCTGTCTTGACGTCCCATAGTCTCGCCGTATAATCTCAACTTCCCGATACGATGAACTCTGAATCACTGGATATAGCCACAGCATATACAGAACTAGTGTGACCACTTATGGTCTTACAGGTACCTGTCTTGACGTCCCATAGTCTCACCGTCTTATCATAACTTCCCGATACGATGAACTCTGAATCACTGGATATAGCCACAGATCATACATAACTAGTGTGACCACTCATGATCTTACAGGTACCTGTCTTGACGTCCCATAGTCTCACCGTCTTATCATAACTTCCCGATACGATGAACTCTGAATCACTGGATATAGCCACAGCATATACATAACTAGTGTGACCACTCATGGTCTTACAGGTACCTGTCTTGACGTCCCATAGTCTCACCGTATAATCATTACTTCCCGATACGATGAACTCTGAATCACTGGATATAGCCACAGCATATACAGAACTAGTGTGACCACTCATGGTCTTACAGGTACCTGTCTTGACGTCCCATAGTCTCACCGTATAATCTCCACTTCCCGATACGATGAACTCTGAATCACTGGATATAGCCACAGCATATACATAACTAGTGTGACCACTCATGGTCTTACAGGTACCTGTCTTGACGTCCCATAGTCTCACCGTATAATCTCAACTTCCCGATACGATGAACTCTGAATCACTGGATATAGCCACAGCATATACAGAACTAGTGTGACCACTCATGGTCTTACAGGTACCTGTCTTGACGTCCCATAGTCTCACCGTATAATCATTACTTCCCGATACGATGAACTCTGAATCACTGGATATAGCCACAGCATATACAGAACTAGTGTGACCACTCATGGTCTTACAGGTACCTGTCTTGACGTCCCATAGTCTCACCGTCTCATCTCTACTTCCCGATACGATGAACTCTGAATCACTGGATATAGCCACAGCATATACATAACTAGTGTGACCACTCATGGTCTTACAGGTACCTGTCTTGACGTCCCATAGTCTCACCGTATAATCTCCACTTCCCGATACGATGAACTCTGAATCACTGGATATAGCCACAGCATATACATAACTAGTGTGACCACTCATGGTCTTACAGGTACCTGTCTTGACGTCCCATAGTCTCACCGTATAATCTCAACTTCCCGATACGATGAACTCTGAATCACTGGATATAGCCACAGCATATACAGAACTAGTGTGACCACTCATGGTCTTACAGGTACCTGTCTTGACGTCCCATAGTCTCACCGTCTCATCTCTACTTCCCGATACGATGAACTCTGAATCACTGGATATAGCCACAGCATATACATAACTAGTGTGACCACTCATGGTCTTACAGGTACCTGTCTTGACGTCCCATAGTCTCACCGTATAATCATTACTTCCCGATACGATGAACTCTGAATCACTGGATATAGCCACAGCATATACATAACTAGTGTGACCACTCATGGTCTTACAGGTACCTGTCTTGACGTCCCATAGTCTCACCGTCTTATCATAACTTGCCGATACGATGAACTCTGAATCACTGGATATAGCCACAGCATATACAGAACTAGTGTGACCACTCATGGTCTTACAGGTACCTGTCTTGACGTCCCATAGTCTCACCGTATAATCATTACTTCCCGATACGATGAACTCTGAATCACTGGATATAGCCACAGATCATACATAACTAGTGTGACCACTCATGGTCTTACAGGTACCTGTCTTGACGTCCCATAGTCTCACCGTATAATCTCAACTTCCCGATACGATGAACTCTGAATCACTGGATATAGCCACAGCATATACATAACTAGTGTGACCACTCATGGTCTTACAGGTACCTGTCTTGACGTCACATAGTCTCACCGTATAATCATTACTTCCCGATACGATGAACTCTGAATCACTGGATATAGCCACAGCATATACAAAATAAGAGTGACCACTCATGGTCTTACAGGTACCTGTCTTGACGTCCCATAGTCTCACCGTCTTATCATAACTTGCCGATACGATGAACTCTGAATCACTGGATATAGCCACAGCATATACAGAACTAGTGTGACCACTCATGGTCTTACAGGTGCCTGTCTTGACGTCCCATAGTCTCACCGTATAATCTCCACTTCCCGATACGATGAACTCTGAATCACTGGATATAGCCACAGATGATACATAACTAGTGTAACCACTCATGGTCTTACAGGTACCTGTCTTGACGTTCCATAGTCTCACCGTATAATCATTACTTCCCGATACGATGAACTCTGAATCACTGGATATAGCCACAGATCATACATGACTAGTGTGACCACTCATGGTCTTACAGGTGCCTGTCTTGACGTTCCATAGTCTCACCGTATAATCATTACTTCCCGATACGATGAACTCTGAATCACTGGATATAGCCACTGATCATACATAACTAGTGTGACCACTCATGGTCTTACAGGTACCTGTCTTGACGTCCCATAGTCTCACCGTATAATCTCAACTTCCCGATACGATGAACTCTGAATCACTGGATATAGCCACAGCATATACATAACTAGTGTGACCACTCATGGTCTTACAGGTACCTGTCTTGACGTCCCATAGTCTCACCGTATAATCATTACTTCCCGATACGATGAACTCTGAATCACTGGATATAGCCACAGCATATACAGAACTAGTCTGACCACTCATGGTCTTACAGGTGCCTGTCTTGACGTCCCATAGTCTCACCGTATAATCTCCACTTCCCGATACGATGAACTCTGAATCACTGGATATAGCCACAGATGATACATAACTAGTGTAACCACTCATGGTCTTACAGGTACCTGTCTTGACGTCCCATAGTCTCACCGTCTTATCATAACTTCCCGATACGATGAACTCTGAATCACTGGATATAGCCACAGATAATACAGAATTTGTGTAACCACTCATGGTCTTACAGGTACCTGTCTTGACGTCCCATAGTCTCACCGTATAATCATTACTTCCCGATACGATGAACTCTGAATCACTGGATATAGCCACAGATCATACATGACTAGTGTGACCACTCATGGTCTTACAGGTACCTGTCTTGACGTCCCATAGTCTCACCGTATAATCTCAACTTCCCGATACGATGAACTCTGAATCACTGGATATAGCCACAGCATATACATAACTAGTGTGACCACTCATGGTCTTACAGGTACCTGTCTTGACGTCCCATAGTCTCACCGTATAATCACTTCCCGATACGATGAACTCTGAATCACTGGATATAGCCACAGATGATACAAAACTAGTCTGACCACTCATGGTCTTACAGGTGCCTGTCTTGACGTCCCATAGTCTCACCGTATAATCTCCACTTCCCGATACGATGAACTCTGAATCACTGGATATAGCCACAGCATATACAGAACTAGTGTAACCACTCATGGTCTTACAGGTACCTGTCTTGACGTCCCATAGTCTCACCGTATAATCATTACTTCCCGATACGATGAACTCTGAATCACTGGATATAGCCACAGCATATACATAACTAGTCTGACCACTCATGGTCTTACAGGTACCTGTCTTGACGTCCCATAGTCTCACCGTATAATCTCCACTTCCCGATACGATGAACTCTGAATCACTGGATATAGCCACTGATCATACATAACTAGTGTGACCACTCATGGTCTTACAGGTACCTGTCTTGACGTCCCATAGTCTCACCGTATAATCATTACTTCCCGATACGATGAACTCTGAATCACTGGATATAGCCACAGCATATACATAACTAGTGTGACCACTCATGGTCTTACAGGTACCTGTCTTGACGTCCCATAGTCTCACCGTATAATCTCAACTTCCCGATACGATGAACTCTGAATCACTGGATATAGCCACAGCATATACAGAACTAGTGTGACCACTCATGGTCTTACAGGTACCTGTCTTGACGTCCCATAGTCTCACCGTATAATCTCAACTTCCCGATACGATGAACTCTGAATCACTGGATATAGCCACAGATCATACATAACTAGTGTGACCACTCATGGTCTTACAGGTACCTGTCTTGACGTTCCATAGTCTCACCGTATAATCTGCACTTCCCGATACGATGAACTCTGAATCACTGGATATAGCCACAGATGATACATAACTAGTGTGACCACTCATGGTCTTACAGGTACCTGTCTTGACGTCCCATAGTCTCACCGTCTTATCATCACTTCCCGATACGATGAACTCTGAATCACTGGATATAGCCACAGATGATATATAACTAGTGTAACAACTCATGGTCTTACAGGTACCTGTCTTGACGTCCCATAGTCTCACCGTATAATCATAACTTGCCGATACGATGAACTCTGAATCACTGGATATAGCCACAGATCTTACAGAATTTGTGTGACCACTCATGGTCTTACAGGTACCTGTCTATATGTTCCATAGTCTCACTGTCGAATCTCTACTTCCCGATACGATGAACTCTGAATCACTGGATATAGCCACAGATAATACAGAACTAGAGTGACCACTCATGGTCTTACAGGTACCTGTCTTGACGTTCCATAGTCTCACCGTATAATCTGCACTTCCCGATACGATGAACTCTGAATCACTGGATATAGCCACATATGATATATAACTAGTGTGACCACTCATGGTCTTACAGGTACCTGTCTTGACGTCCCATAGTCTCACCGTATAATCTGCACTTCCCGATACGATGAACTCTGAATCACTGGATATAGCCACAGCATATACAGAACTAGTGTGACCACTCATGGTCTTACAGGTACCTGTCTTGACGTCCCATAGTCTCACCGTATAATCTCAACTTCACGATACGATGAACTCTGAATCACTGGATATAGCCACAGCATATACATAACTAGTGTGACCACTCATGGTCTTACAGGTACCTGTCTTGACGTCCCATAGTCTCACCGTATAATCATTACTTCCCGATACGATGAACTCTGAATCACTGGATATAGCCACAGATGATACATGACCGGTGTGACCACTCATGGTCTTACAGGTACCTGTCTTGACGTTCCATAGTCTCACCGTATTATCACTACTTCCCGATACGATGAACTCTGAATCACTGGATATAGCCACAGATAATACATAATTTGTGTGACCACTCATGGTCTTACAGGTACCTGTCTATATGTTCCATAGTCTCACTGTCGAATCTCTACTTCCCGATACGATGAACTCTGAATCACTGGATATAGCCACAGATGATACATAATTTGTGTGACCACTCATGGTCTTACAGGTACCTGTCTTGACGTTCCATAGTCTCACCGTCTCATCTCTACTTACCGATACGATGAACTCTGAATCACTGGATATAGCCACAGATGATACATGACCAGTGTGACCACTCATGGTCTTACAGGTACCTGTCTTGACGTCCCATAGTCTCACCGTATAATCTCAACTTCCCGATACGATGAACTCTGAATCACTGGATATAGCCACAGATAATACATAACTAGTGTGACCACTCATGGTCTTACAGGTACCTGTCTTGACGTTCCATAGTCTCACCGTAATATCATCACTTCCCGATACGATGAACTCTGAATCAATGGATATAGCCACAGCATATACATAACTAGTGTGACCACTCATGGTCTTACAGGTACCTGTCTATATGTTCCATAGTCTCACTGTCGAATCTCTACTTCCCGATACGATGAACTCTGAATCACTGGATATAGCCACAGATAATACATAATTTGTGTGACCACTCATGGTCTTACAGGTACCTGTCTTGACGTCCCATAGTCTCACCGTATAATCTCAACTTCCCGATACGATGAACTCTGAATCACTGGATATAGCCACAGATAATACATAATCTGTGTGACCACTCATGGTCTTACAGGTACCTGTCTTGACGTTCCATAGTCTCACCGTATTATCACTACTTCCCGATACGATGAACTCTGAATCACTGGATATAGCCACAGATGATATATAACTAGTGTGACCACTCATGGTCTTACAGGTACCTGTCTTGACGTTCCATAGTCTCACCGTCTCATCTCTACTTCCCGATACGATGAACTCTGAATCAATGGATATAGCCTCAGATCTTACAGAATTTGTGTGACCGCTCATGGTCTTACAGGTACCTGTCTATATGTTCCATAGTCTCACTGTCGAATCTCTACTTCCCGATACGATGAACTCTGAATCACTGGATATAGCCACAGATAATACAGAACTAGAGTGACCACTCATGGTCTTACAGGTACCTGTCTTGACGTTCCATAGTCTCACCGTATAATCTGCACTTCCCGATACGATGAACTCTGAATCACTGGATATAGCCACAGATGATATATAACTAGTGTGACCACTCATGGTCTTACAGGTACCTGTCTTGACGTTCCATAGTCTCACCGTATAATCTGCACTTCCCGATACGATGAACTCTGAATCACTGGATATAGCCACAGATAATACATAATTTGTGTGACCACTCATGGTCTTACAGGTACCTGTCTTGACGTCCCATAGTATCACCGTCTCATCTCTACTTCCCGATACGATGAACTCTGAATCACTGGATATAGCCACAGATGATACATAACTAGTGTTACCACTCATGGTCTTACAGGCACCTGTCTTGACGTTCCATAGTCTCACCGTAATATCATCACTTCCCGATACGATGAACTCTGAATCACTGGATATAGCCACAGATAATACATAACTAGTGTGACCACTCATGGTCTTACAGGTACCTGTCTTGACGTTCCATAGTCTCACCGTATAATCTGCACTTCCCGATACGATGAACTCTGAATCACTGGATATAGCCACAGATGATACATAACTAGTGTGACCACTCATGGTCTTACAGGTACCTGTCTTGACGTCCCATAGTCTCACCGTCTTATCATCACTTCCCGATACGATGAACTCTGAATCACTGGATATAGCCACAGATGATATATAACTAGTGTAACAACTCATGGTCTTACAGGTACCTGTCTTGACGTTCCATAGTCTCACCGTATAATCTCCACTTCCCGATACGATGAACTCTGAATCACTGGATATAGCCACAGATCTTACAGAATTTGTGTGACCACTCATGGTCTTACAGGTACCTGTCTATATGTTCCATAGTCTCACTGTCGAATCTCTACTTCCCGATACGATGAACTCTGAATCACTGGATATAGCCACAGATGATACATGACCAGTGTGACCACTCATGGTCTTACAGGTACCTGTCTTGACGTCCCATAGTCTCACCGTAATATCATCACTTCCCGATTCGATGAACTCTGAATCACTGGATATAGCCACAGATGATACATAACTAGTGTGACCACTCATGGTCTTACAGGTACCTGCCTTGACGTTCCATAGTCTCACCGTATAATCATCACTTCCCGATACGATGAACTCTGAATCACTGGATATAGCCACAGATAATACATAATTTGTGTGACCACTCATGGTCTTACAGGTACCTGTCTTGACGTTCCATAGTCTCACCGTATAATCATGACTTCCCGATACGATGAACTCTGAATCACTGGATATAGCCACAGATGATACATGACCAGTGTGACCACTCATGGTCTTACAGGTACCTGTCTTGACGTTCCATAGTCTCACCGTATTATCACTACTTCCCGATACGATGAACTCTGAATCACTGGATATAGCCACAGATAATACATAATTTGTGTGACCACTCATGGTCTTACAGGTACCTGTCTTGACGTTCCATAGTCTCACCGTATAATCATGACTTCCCGATACGATGAACTCTGAATCACTGGATATAGCCACAGATCATACATAACTAGTGTGACCACTCATGGTCTTACAGGTACCTGTCTTGACGTTCCATAGTCTCACCGTATAATCTGCACTTCCCGATACGATGAACTCTGAATCACTGGATATAGCCACAGATGATACATAACTAGTGTGACCACTCATGGTCTTACAGGTACCTGTCTTGACGTCCCATAGTCTCACCGTCTTATCATCACTTCCCGATACGATGAACTCTGAATCACTGGATATAGCCACAGATGATATATAACTAGTGTAACAACTCATGGTCTTACAGGTACCTGTCTTGACGTCCCATAGTCTCACCGTATAATCATAACTTGCCGATACGATGAACTCTGAATCACTGGATATAGCCACAGATCTTACAGAATTTGTGTGACCACTCATGGTCTTACAGGTACCTGTCTATATGTTCCATAGTCTCACTGTCGAATCTCTACTTCCCGATACGATGAACTCTGAATCACTGGATATAGCCACAGATAATACAGAACTAGAGTGACCACTCATGGTCTTACAGGTACCTGTCTTGACGTTCCATAGTCTCACCGTATAATCTGCACTTCCCGATACGATGAACTCTGAATCACTGGATATAGCCACAGATGATATATAACTAGTGTGACCACTCATGGTCTTACAGGTACCTGTCTTGACGTCCCATAGTCTCACCGTATAATCTGCACTTCCCGATACGATGAACTCTGAATCACTGGATATAGCCACAGCATATACAGAACTAGTGTGACCACTCATGGTCTTACAGGTACCTGTCTTGACGTCCCATAGTCTCACCGTATAATCTCAACTTCCCGATACGATGAACTCTGAATCACTGGATATAGCCACAGCATATACATAACTAGTGTGACCACTCATGGTCTTACAGGTACCTGTCTTGACGTCCCATAGTCTCACCGTATAATCATTACTTCCCGATACGATGAACTCTGAATCACTGGATATAGCCACAGATGATACATGACCGGTGTGACCACTCATGGTCTTACAGGTACCTGTCTTGACGTTCCATAGTCTCACCGTATTATCACTACTTCCCGATACGATGAACTCTGAATCACTGGATATAGCCACAGATAATACATAATTTGTGTGACCACTCATGGTCTTACAGGTACCTGTCTATATGTTCCATAGTCTCACTGTCGAATCTCTACTTCCCGATACGATGAACTCTGAATCACTGGATATAGCCACAGATAATACATAATTTGTGTGACCACTCATGGTCTTACAGGTACCTGTCTTGACGTTCCATAGTCTCACCGTCTCATCTCTACTTACCGATACGATGAACTCTGAATCACTGGATATAGCCACAGATGATACATGACCAGTGTGACCACTCATGGTCTTACAGGTACCTGTCTTGACGTCCCATAGTCTCACCGTATAATCTCAACTTCCCGATACGATGAACTCTGAATCACTGGATATAGCCACAGATAATACATAACTAGTGTGACCACTCATGGTCTTACAGGTACCTGTCTTGACGTTCCATAGTCTCACCGTAATATCATCACTTCCCGATACGATGAACTCTGAATCAATGGATATAGCCACAGCATATACATAACTAGTGTGACCACTCATGGTCTTACAGGTACCTGTCTATATGTTCCATAGTCTCACTGTCGAATCTCTACTTCCCGATACGATGAACTCTGAATCACTGGATATAGCCACAGATAATACATAATTTGTGTGACCACTCATGGTCTTACAGGTACCTGTCTTGACGTCCCATAGTCTCACCGTATAATCTCAACTTCCCGATACGATGAACTCTGAATCACTGGATATAGCCACAGCATATACATAACTAGTGTGACCACTCATGGTCTTACAGGTACCTGTCTTGACGTCCCATAGTCTCACCGTATAATCATTACTTCCCGATACGATGAACTCTGAATCACTGGATATAGCCACAGATGATACATAATGTCTGTGACCACTCATGGTCTTACAGGTACCTGTCTTGACGTCCCATAGTCTCACCGTAATATCATCACTTCCCGATACGATGAACTCTGAATCAATGGATATAGCCACAGATAATACAGAATTTGTGTGACCACTCATGGTCTTACAGGTACCTGTCTATATGTTCCATAGTCTCACTGTCGAATCTCTACTTCCCGATACGATGAACTCTGAATCACTGGATATAGCCACAGATAATACAGAACTAGAGTGACCACTCATGGTCTTACAGGTACCTGTCTTGACGTTCCATAGTCTCACCGTATAATCTGCACTTCCCGATACGATGAACTCTGAATCACTGGATATAGCCACAGATGATATATAACTAGTGTGACCACTCATGGTCTTACAGGTACCTGTCTTGACGTTCCATAGTCTCACCGTATAATCTGCACTTCCCGATACGATGAACTCTGAATCACTGGATATAGCCACAGATAATACATAATTTGTGTGACCACTCATGGTCTTACAGGTACCTGTCTTGACGTCCCATAGTATCACCGTCTCATCTCTACTTCCCGATACGATGAACTCTGAATCACTGGATATAGCCACAGATGATACATAACTAGTGTTACCACTCATGGTCTTACAGGCACCTGTCTTGACGTTCCATAGTCTCACCGTAATATCATCACTTCCCGATACGATGAACTCTGAATCACTGGATATAGCCACAGATAATACATAACTAGTGTGACCACTCATGGTCTTACAGGTACCTGTCTTGACGTTCCATAGTCTCACCGTATAATCTGCACTTCCCGATACGATGAACTCTGAATCACTGGATATAGCCACAGATGATACATAACTAGTGTGACCACTCATGGTCTTACAGGTACCTGTCTTGACGTCCCATAGTCTCACCGTCTTATCATCACTTCCCGATACGATGAACTCTGAATCACTGGATATAGCCACAGATGATATATAACTAGTGTAACAACTCATGGTCTTACAGGTACCTGTCTTGACGTTCCATAGTCTCACCGTATAATCTCCACTTCCCGATACGATGAACTCTGAATCACTGGATATAGCCACAGATCTTACAGAATTTGTGTGACCACTCATGGTCTTACAGGTACCTGTCTATATGTTCCATAGTCTCACTGTCGAATCTCTACTTCCCGATACGATGAACTCTGAATCACTGGATATAGCCACAGATGATACATGACCAGTGTGACCACTCATGGTCTTACAGGTACCTGTCTTGACGTCCCATAGTCTCACCGTAATATCATCACTTCCCGATTCGATGAACTCTGAATCACTGGATATAGCCACAGATGATACATAACTAGTGTGACCACTCATGGTCTTACAGGTACCTGCCTTGACGTTCCATAGTCTCACCGTATAATCATCACTTCCCGATACGATGAACTCTGAATCACTGGATATAGCCACAGATAATACATAATTTGTGTGACCACTCATGGTCTTACAGGTACCTGTCTTGACGTTCCATAGTCTCACCGTATAATCATGACTTCCCGATACGATGAACTCTGAATCACTGGATATAGCCACAGATGATACATGACCAGTGTGACCACTCATGGTCTTACAGGTACCTGTCTTGACGTTCCATAGTCTCACCGTATTATCACTACTTCCCGATACGATGAACTCTGAATCACTGGATATAGCCACAGATAATACATAATTTGTGTGACCACTCATGGTCTTACAGGTACCTGTCTTGACGTTCCATAGTCTCACCGTATAATCATGACTTCCCGATACGATGAACTCTGAATCACTGGATATAGCCACAGATGATACATGACCAGTGTGACCACTCATGGTCTTACAGGTACCTGTCTTGACGTTCCATAGTCTCACCGTATTATCACTACTTCCCGATACGATGAACTCTGAATCACTGGATATAGCCACAGATAATACAGAACTAGAGTGACCACTCATGGTCTTACAGGTACCTGTCTTGACGTTCCATAGTCTCACCGTCTTATCACTACTTCCCGATACGATGAACTCTGAATCACTGGATATAGCCACAGATCTTACAGAATTTGTGTGACCACTCATGGTCTTACAGGTACCTGTCTTGACGTTCCATAGTCTCACCGTCTCATCTCTACTTACCGATACGATGAACTCTGAATCACTGGATATAGCCACAGATGATACATGACCAGTGTGACCACTCATGGTCTTACAGGTACCTGTCTTGACGTCCCATAGTCTCACCGTATAATCTCAACTTCCCGATACGATGAACTCTGAATCACTGGATATAGCCACAGATAATACATAACTAGTGTGACCACTCATGGTCTTACAGGTACCTGTCTTGACGTTCCATAGTCTCACCGTCTCATCTCTACTTCCCGATACGATGAACTCTGAATCACTGGATATAGCCACAGATGATACATAACTAGTGTGACCACTCATGGTCTTACAGGTACCTGTCTTGACGTTCCATAGTCTCACCGTATTATCACTACTTCCCGATACGATGAACTCTGAATCACTGGATATAGCCTCAGATAATACATAATTTGTGTGACCACTCATGGTCTTACAGGTACCTGTCTTGACGTTCCATAGTCTCACCGTATAATCTGCACTTCCCGATACGATGAACTCTGAATCACTGGATATAGCCACATATGATATATAACTAGTGTGACCACTCATGGTCTTACAGGTACCTGTCTTGACGTCCCATAGTCTCACCGTAATATCATCACTTCCCGATACAATGAACTCTGAATCACTGGATATAGCCACAGATAATACAGAACTAGAGTGACCACTCATGGTCTTACAGGTACCTGTCTTGACGTTCCATAGTCTCACCGTATAATCTGCACTTCCCGATACGATGAACTCTGAATCACTGGATATAGCCACAGATGATACATAATGTCTGTGACCACTCATGGTCTTACAGGTACCTGTCTTGACGTCTCATAGTCTCACCGTCTCATCTCTACTTGCCGATGCGATGAACTCTGAATCACTGGATATAGCCACAGATAATACAGAATTTGTGTGACCACTCATGGTCTTACAGGTACCTGTCTTGACGTCCCATAGTCTCACCGTATAATCACTTCCCGATACGATGAACTCTGAATCACTGGATATAGCCACAGCATATACAGAACTAGTGTGACCACTTATGGTCTTACAGGTACCTGTCTTGACGTCCCATAGTCTCACCGTCTTATCATAACTTCCCGATACGATGAACTCTGAATCACTGGATATAGCCACAGCATATACAGAACTAGTGTAACCACTCATGGTCTTACAGGTGCCTGTCTTGACGTCCCATAGTCTCACCGTCTTATCATAACTTCCCGATACGATGAACTCTGAATCACTGGATATAGCCACAGCATATACAGAACTAGTGTGACCACTCATGGTCTTACAGGTACCTGTCTTGACGTCCCATAGTCTCACCGTCTTATCATAACTTCCCGATACGATGAACTCTGAATCAATGGATATAGCCACAGATAATACATAATTTGTGTGACCACTCATGGTCTTACAGGTACCTGTCTTGACGTTCCATAGTCTCACCGTATAATCTGCACTTCCCGATACGATGAACTCTGAATCACTGGATATAGCCACAGATGGTACATAACTAGTGTGACCACTCATGGTCTTACAGGTACCTGTCTTGACGTCCCATAGTCTCACCGTCTTATCATCACTTCCCGATACGATGAACTCTGAATCACTGGATATAGCCACAGATGATATATAACTAGTGTAACAACTCATGGTCTTACAGGTACCTGTCTTGACGTTCCATAGTCTCACCGTATAATCTGCACTTCCCGATACGATGAACTCTGAATCACTGGATATAGCCACAGATGATATATAACTAGTGTGACCACTCATGGTCTTACAGGTACCTGTCTTGACGTTCCATAGTCTCACCGTATAATCTGCACTTCCCGATACGATGAACTCTGAATCACTGGATATAGCCACAGATGATACATAATGTCTGTGACCACTCATGGTCTTACAGGTACCTGTCTTGACGTCCCATAGTCTCACCGTATAATCTGCACTTCCCGATACGATGAACTCTGAATCACTGGATATAGCCACAGATGATACATAATGTCTGTGACCACTCATGGTCTTACAGGTACCTGTCTTGACGTCCCATAGTCTCACCGTATTATCATCACTTTCCGATACGATGAACTCTGAATCACTGGATATAGCCACAGATGATACATAATGTCTGTGACCACTCATGGTCTTACAGGTACCTGTCTTGACGTTCCATAGTCTCACCGTATTATCACTACTTCCCGATACAATGAACTCTGAATCACTGGATATAGCCACAGATAATACATAATTTGTGTGACCACTCATGGTCTTACAGGTACCTGTCTTGACGTCCCATAGTCTCACCGTCTCATCATCACTTCCCGATACGATGAACTCTGAATCACTGGATATAGCCACAGATCATACATAACTAGTGTGACCACTCATGGTCTTACAGGTACCTGTCTTGACGTTCCATAGTCTCACCGTAATATCATCACTTCCCGATACGATGAACTCTGAATCACTGGATATAGCCACAGATAATACATAACTAGTGTGACCACTCATGGTCTTACAGGTACCTGTCTTGACGTTCCATAGTCTCACCGTATAATCATGACTTCCCGATACGATGAACTCTGAATCACTGGATATAGCCACAGATAATACATAATCTGTGTGACCACTCATGGTCTTACAGGTACCTGTCTTGACGTTCCATAGTCTCACCGTATTATCACTACTTCCCGATACAATGAACTCTGAATCACTGGATATAGCCACAGATAATACATAATTTGTGTGACCACTCATGGTCTTACAGGTACCTGTCTTGACGTCCCATAGTCTCACCGTCTCATCATCACTTCCCGATACGATGAACTCTGAATCACTGGATATAGCCACAGATGATATATAACTAGTGTGACCACTCATGGTCTTACAGGTACCTGTCTTGACGTTCCATAGTCTCACCGTATAATCTGCACTTCCCGATACGATGAACTCTGAATCACTGGATATAGCCACAGATGATACATAACTAGTGTGACCACTCATGGTCTTACAGGTACCTGTCTTGACGTCCCATAGTCTCACCGTAATATCATCACTTCCCGATACAATGAACTCTGAATCACTGGATATAGCCACAGATAATACATAATGTCTGTGACCACTCATGGTCTTACAGGTACCTGTCTTGACGTCCCATAGTCTCACCGTAATATCATCACTTCCCGATACGATGAACTCTGAATCAATGGATATAGCCTCAGATCTTACAGAATTTGTGTGACCACTCATGGTCTTACAGGTACCTGTCTTGACGTTACATAGTCTCACCGTCTCATCTGCACTTCCCGATACGATGAACTCTGAATCACTGGATATAGCCACAGATGATACATAACTAGTGTGACCACTCATGGTCTTACAGGTACCTGTCTTGACGTTCCATAGTCTCACCGTAATATCATCACTTCCCGATACGATGAACTCTGAATCACTGGATATAGCCACAGATAATACATAATTTGTGTGACCACTCATGGTCTTACAGGTACCTGTCTTGACGTTCCATAGTCTCACCGTATAATCTGCACTTCCCGATACGATGAACTCTGAATCACTGGATATAGCCACAGATGATACATAATGTCTGTGACCACTCATGGTCTTACAGGTACCTGTCTTGACGTCCCATAGTCTCACCGTATTATCATCACTTTCCGATACGATGAACTCTGAATCAATGGATATAGCCTCAGATAATACATAATTTGTGTGACCACTCATGGTCTTACAGGTACCTGTCTTGACGTTCCATAGTCTCACCGTATAATCTGCACTTCCCGATACGATGAACTCTGAATCACTGGATATAGCCACAGATGGTACATAACTAGTGTGACCACTCATGGTCTTACAGGTACCTGTCTTGACGTCCCATAGTCTCACCGTCTTATCATCACTTCCCGATACGATGAACTCTGAATCACTGGATATAGCCACAGATAATACATAATGTCTGTGACCACTCATGGTCTTACAGGTACCTGTCTTGACGTCCCATAGTCTCACCGTATAATCTGCACTTCCCGATACGATGAACTCTGAATCACTGGATATAGCCACAGATGATACATAATGTCTGTGACCACTCATGGTCTTACAGGTACCTGTCTTGACGTCCCATAGTCTCACCGTAATATCATCACTTCCCGATACGATGAACTCTGAATCACTGGATATAGCCACAGCATATACAGAATTTGTGTGACCACTCATGGTCTTACAGGTACCTGTCTTGACGTCCCATAGTCTCACCGTAATATCATCACTTCCCGATACAATGAACTCTGAATCACTGGATATAGCCACAGATAATACATAATTTGTGTGACCACTCATGGTCTTACAGGTACCTGTCTTGACGTTCCATAGTCTCACCGTCTTATCACTACTTCCCGATACGATGAACTCTGAATCACTGGATATAGCCACAGATAATACAGAACTAGAGTGACCACTCATGGTCTTACAGGTACCTGTCTTGACGTTCCATAGTCTCACCGTCTTATCATCACTTCCCGATACGATGAACTCTGAATCACTGGATATAGCCACAGATAATACATAACTAGTGTGACCACTCATGGTCTTACAGGTACCTGTCTTGACGTTCCATAGTCTCACCGTATAATCTGCACTTCCCGATACGATGAACTCTGAATCACTGGATATAGCCACAG
This sequence comes from Loxodes magnus, assembly GCA_946699065.1. NCBI lineage: Eukaryota > Ciliophora > Karyorelictea > Loxodida > Loxodidae > Loxodes > Loxodes magnus. The sequence goes on along the minus strand of CAMPDV010000523.1, from coordinate 118,675 downwards.
ATGATACATAATGTCTGTGACCACTCATGGTCTTACAGGTACCTGTCTTGACGTCCCATAGTCTCACCGTAATATCATCACTTCCCGATTCGATGAACTCTGAATCAATGGATATAGCCACAGATCATACATAACTAGTGTGACCACTCATGGTCTTACAGGTACCTGTCTTGACGTTCCATAGTCTCACCGTAATATCATCACTTCCCGATACGATGAACTCTGAATCACTGGATATAGCCACAGATAATACATAATTTGTGTGACCACTCATGGTCTTACAGGTACCTGTCTTGACGTTCCATAGTCTCACCGTATAATCTGCACTTCCCGATACGATGAACTCTGAATCACTGGATATAGCCACAGATGATACATAATGTCTGTGACCACTCATGGTCTTACAGGTACCTGTCTTGACGTCCCATAGTCTCACCGTATTATCATCACTTTCCGATACGATGAACTCTGAATCACTGGATATAGCCACAGATGATACATAACTAGTGTGACCACTCATGGTCTTACAGGTACCTGTCTTGACGTCCCATAGTCTCACCGTATAATCTGCACTTCCCGATACGATGAACTCTGAATCACTGGATATAGCCACAGATGGTACATAACTAGTGTGACCACTCATGGTCTTACAGGTACCTGTCTTGACGTCCCATAGTCTCACCGTCTTATCATCACTTCCCGATACGATGAACTCTGAATCACTGGATATAGCCACAGATGATATATAACTAGTGTAGCAACTCATGGTCTTACAGGTACCTGTCTTGACGTTCCATAGTCTCACCGTATAATCTCCACTTCCCGATACGATGAACTCTGAATCACTGGATATAGCCACAGATCTTACAGAATTTGTGTGACCACTCATGGTCTTACAGGTACCTGTCTATATGTTCCATAGTCTCACTGTCGAATCTCTACTTCCCGATACGATGAACTCTGAATCACTGGATATAGCCACAGATAATACAGAACTAGAGTGACCACTCATGGTCTTACAGGTACCTGTCTTGACGTTCCATAGTCTCACCGTATAATCTGCACTTCCCGATACGATGAACTCTGAATCACTGGATATAGCCACAGATCTTACAGAATTTGTGTGACCACTCATGGTCTTACAGGTACCTGTCTTGACGTCCCATAGTCTCACCGTATAATCTGCACTTCCCGATACGATGAACTCTGAATCACTGGATATAGCCACAGATGATACATAATGTCTGTGACCACTCATGGTCTTACAGGTACCTGTCTTGACGTTCCATAGTCTCACCGTATTATCACTACTTCCCGATACAATGAACTCTGAATCACTGGATATAGCCACAGATAATACATAATTTGTGTGACCACTCATGGTCTTACAGGTACCTGTCTTGACGTCCCATAGTCTCACCGTCTCATCATCACTTCCCGATACGATGAACTCTGAATCACTGGATATAGCCACAGATCATACATAACTAGTGTGACCACTCATGGTCTTACAGGTACCTGTCTTGACGTTCCATAGTCTCACCGTAATATCATCACTTCCCGATACGATGAACTCTGAATCACTGGATATAGCCACAGATAATACATAACTAGTGTGACCACTCATGGTCTTACAGGTACCTGTCTTGACGTTCCATAGTCTCACCGTATAATCATGACTTCCCGATACGATGAACTCTGAATCACTGGATATAGCCACAGATAATACATAATCTGTGTGACCACTCATGGTCTTACAGGTACCTGTCTTGACGTTCCATAGTCTCACCGTATTATCACTACTTCCCGATACAATGAACTCTGAATCACTGGATATAGCCACAGATAATACATAATTTGTGTGACCACTCATGGTCTTACAGGTACCTGTCTTGACGTCCCATAGTCTCACCGTCTCATCATCACTTCCCGATACGATGAACTCTGAATCACTGGATATAGCCACAGATCATACATAACTAGTGTGACCACTCATGGTCTTACAGGTACCTGTCTTGACGTTCCATAGTCTCACCGTAATATCATCACTTCCCGATACGATGAACTCTGAATCACTGGATATAGCCACAGATAATACATAACTAGTGTGACCACTCATGGTCTTACAGGTACCTGTCTTGACGTTCCATAGTCTCACCGTCTTATCATCACTTTCCGATACGATGAACTCTGAATCAATGGATATAGCCACAGATAATACATAATTTGTGTGACCACTCATGGTCTTACAGGTACCTGTCTTGACGTTCCATAGTCTCACCGTATTATCACTACTTCCCGATACAATGAACTCTGAATCACTGGATATAGCCACAGATAATACATAATTTGTGTGACCACTCATGGTCTTACAGGTACCTGTCTTGACGTCCCATAGTCTCACCGTATAATCTGCACTTCCCGATACGATGAACTCTGAATCACTGGATATAGCCACAGATAATACATAACTAGTGTGACCACTCATGGTCTTACAGGTACCTGTCTTGACGTTCCATAGTCTCACTGTCGAATCTCTACTTCCCGATACGATGAACTCTGAATCACTGGATATAGCCACAGATAATACATAACTAGTGTGACCACTCATGGTCTTACAGGTACCTGTCTTGACGTTCCATAGTCTCACCGTATTATCACTACTTCCCGATACAATGAACTCTGAATCACTGGATATAGCCACAGATAATACATAATTTGTGTGACCACTCATGGTCTTACAGGTACCTGTCTTGACGTTCCATAGTCTCACCGTCTCATCTGCACTTCCCGATACGATGAACTCTGAATCAATGGATATAGCCACAGATAATACATAATTTGTGTGACCACTCATGGTCTTACAGGTACCTGTCTTGACGTTCCATAGTCTCACCGTATAATCTGCACTTCCCGATACGATGAACTCTGAATCACTGGATATAGCCACAGATAATACATAATTTGTGTGACCACTCATGGTCTTACAGGTACCTGTCTTGACGTTCCATAGTCTCACCGTAATATCATCACTTCCCGATACGATGAACTCTGAATCACTGGATATAGCCACAGATGATACAAAACTAGTCTGACCACTCATGGTCTTACAGGTGCCTGTCTTGACGTCCCATAGTCTCACCGTATAATCTCCACTTCCCGATACGATGAACTCTGAATCACTGGATATAGCCACAGATAATACATAATTTGTGTGACCACTCATGGTCTTACAGGTACCTGTCTTGACGTTCCATAGTCTCACCGTATAATCTGCACTTCCCGATACGATGAACTCTGAATCACTGGATATAGCCACAGATGATACATAATGTCTGTGACCACTCATGGTCTTACAGGTACCTGTCTTGACGTCCCATAGTCTCACCGTAATATCATCACTTCCCGATTCGATGAACTCTGAATCAATGGATATAGCCACAGATAATATACAACTAGTGTGACCACTCATGGTCTTACAGGTACCTGTCTTGACGTCCCATAGTCTCACCGTATAATCTGCACTTCCCGATACGATGAACTCTGAATCACTGGATATAGCCACAGATGATACATAATCTGTGTGACCACTCATGGTCTTACAGGTACCTGTCTTGACGTTCCATAGTCTCACCGTCTCATCTCTACTTGCCGATACGATGAACTCTGAATCAATGGATATAGCCACAGATGTTACAGAATTTGTGTGACCACTCATGGTCTTACAGGTACCTGTCTTGACGTTCCATAGTCTCACCGTATAATCTGCACTTCCCGATACGATGAACTCTGAATCACTGGATATAGCCACAGATGATACATAATGTCTGTGACCACTCATGGTCTTACAGGTACCTGTCTTGACGTCCCATAGTCTCACCGTCTTATCATCACTTCCCGATACGATGAACTCTGAATCACTGGATATAGCCACAGATGATATATAACTAGTGTAACAACTCATGGTCTTACAGGTACCTGTCTTGACGTCCCATAGTCTCACCGTATAATCTGCACTTCCCGATACGATGAACTCTGAATCACTGGATATAGCCACAGATGATACATAATGTCTGTGACCACTCATGGTCTTACAGGTACCTGTCTTGACGTCCCATAGTCTCACCGTAATATCATCACTTCCCGATACGATGAACTCTGAATCAATGGATATAGCCACAGATAATACATGACCAGTGTGACCACTCATGGTCTTACAGGTACCTGTCTTGACGTTCCATAGTCTCACCGTCTCATCTCCACTTCCCGATACAATGAACTCTGAATCACTGGATATAGCCACAGAAAATACATAATTTGTGTGACCACTCATGGTCTTACAGGTACCTGTCTTGACGTTCCATAGTCTCACCGTATAATCTGCACTTCCCGATACGATGAACTCTGAATCACTGGATATAGCCACAGATAATACATAATCTGTGTGACCACTCATGGTCTTACAGGTACCTGTCTTGACGTTCCATAGTCTCACCGTCTCATCTCCACTTCCCGATACAATGAACTCTGAATCACTGGATATAGCCACAGATGATACATAATGTCTGTGACCACTCATGGTCTTACAGGTACCTGTCTTGACGTCCCATAGTCTCACCGTAATATCATCACTTCCCGATACGATGAACTCTGAATCAATGGATATAGCCACAGATAATACATAATCTGTGTGACCACTCATGGTCTTACAGGTACCTGTCTTGACGTTCCATAGTCTCACCGTATTATCACTACTTCCCGATACAATGAACTCTGAATCACTGGATATAGCCACAGATGATACATAATGTCTGTGACCACTCATGGTCTTACAGGTACCTGTCTTGACGTCCCATAGTCTCACCGTATAATCTGCACTTCCCGATACGATGAACTCTGAATCACTGGATATAGCCACAGATAATACATAACTAGTGTGACCACTCATGGTCTTACAGGTACCTGTCTTGACGTTCCATAGTCTCACCGTATTATCACTACTTCCCGATACAATGAACTCTGAATCACTGGATATAGCCACAGATCTTACAGAATTTGTGTGACCACTCATGGTCTTACAGGTACCTGTCTTGACGTCCCATAGTCTCACCGTAATATCATCACTTCCCGATACGATGAACTCTGAATCAATGGATATAGCCACAGATAATACATAATCTGTGTGACCACTCATGGTCTTACAGGTACCTGTCTTGACGTTCCATAGTCTCACCGTAATATCATCACTTCCCGATACGATGAACTCTGAATCACTGGATATAGCCACAGATGATACATAATCTGTGTGACCACTCATGGTCTTACAGGTACCTGTCTTGACGTTCCATAGTCTCACCGTATTATCACTACTTCCCGATACAATGAACTCTGAATCACTGGATATAGCCACAGATAATACATAATTTGTGTGACCACTCATGGTCTTACAGGTACCTGTCTTGACGTCCCATAGTCTCACCGTATAATCTCAACTTCCCGATACGATGAACTCTGAATCACTGGATATAGCCACAGATCATACATAACTAGTGTGACCACTCATGGTCTTACAGGTACCTGTCTTGACGTTCCATAGTCTCACCGTAATATCATCACTTCCCGATACGATGAACTCTGAATCACTGGATATAGCCACAGATAATACATAACTAGTGTGACCACTCATGGTCTTACAGGTACCTGTCTTGACGTTCCATAGTCTCACCGTATAATCTGCACTTCCCGATACGATGAACTCTGAATCACTGGATATAGCCACAGATGATACATAACTAGTGTGACCACTCATGGTCTTACAGGTACCTGTCTTGACGTCCCATAGTCTCACCGTCTTATCATCACTTCCCGATACGATGAACTCTGAATCACTGGATATAGCCACAGATGATATATAACTAGTGTAACAACTCATGGTCTTACAGGTACCTGTCTTGACGTTCCATAGTCTCACCGTATAATCTCCACTTCCCGATACGATGAACTCTGAATCACTGGATATAGCCACAGATCTTACAGAATTTGTGTGACCACTCATGGTCTTACAGGTACCTGTCTATATGTTCCATAGTCTCACCGTCTCATCTCTACTTCCCGATACGATGAACTCTGAATCACTGGATATAGCCACAGATAATACAGAACTAGAGTGACCACTCATGGTCTTACAGGTACCTGTCTTGACGTCCCATAGTCTCACCGTAATATCATCACTTCCCGATACGATGAACTCTGAATCACTGGATATAGCCACAGATGATACATAATGTCTGTGACCACTCATGGTCTTACAGGTACCTGTCTTGACGTCCCATAGTCTCACCGTCTCATCTCTACTTCCCGATACGATGAACTCTGAATCACTGGATATAGCCACAGATAATACATAACTAGTGTGACCACTCATGGTCTTACAGGTACCTGTCTTGACGTTCCATAGTCTCACCGTAATATCATCACTTCCCGATACGATGAACTCTGAATCAATGGATATAGCCACAGATAATACATAATCTGTGTGACCACTCATGGTCTTACAGGTACCTGTCTTGACGTTCCATAGTCTCACCGTATTATCACTACTTCCCGATACAATGAACTCTGAATCACTGGATATAGCCACAGATAATACATAATTTGTGTGACCACTCATGGTCTTACAGGTACCTGTCTTGACGTCCCATAGTCTCACCGTATAATCTCAACTTCCCGATACGATGAACTCTGAATCACTGGATATAGCCACAGATAATACATAACTAGTGTGACCACTCATGGTCTTACAGGTACCTGTCTTGACGTCCCATAGTCTCACCGTCTTATCATCACTTTCCGATACGATGAACTCTGAATCAATGGATATAGCCACAGATAATACATAATTTGTGTGACCACTCATGGTCTTACAGGTACCTGTCTTGACGTCCCATAGTCTCACCGTATAATCTGCACTTCCCGATACGATGAACTCTGAATCACTGGATATAGCCACAGATAATACATAATCTGTGTGACCACTCATGGTCTTACAGGTACCTGTCTTGACGTTCCATAGTCTCACCGTATTATCACTACTTCCCGATACAATGAACTCTGAATCACTGGATATAGCCACAGATAATACATAATTTGTGTGACCACTCATGGTCTTACAGGTACCTGTCTTGACGTCCCATAGTCTCACCGTCTTATCATCACTTTCCGATACGATGAACTCTGAATCAATGGATATAGCCACAGATCTTACAGAATTTGTGTGACCACTCATGGTCTTACAGGTACCTGTCTTGACGTTCCATAGTCTCACCGTCTCATCTCTACTTACCGATACGATGAACTCTGAATCACTGGATATAGCCACAGATAATACATAATCTGTGTGACCACTCATGGTCTTACAGGTACCTGTCTTGACGTTCCATAGTCTCACCGTCTCATCTCTACTTGCCGATACGATGAACTCTGAATCAATGGATATAGCCACAGATCTTACAGAATTTGTGTGACCACTCATGGTCTTACAGGTACCTGTCTTGACGTTCCATAGTCTCACCGTATAATCTGCACTTCCCGATACGATGAACTCTGAATCACTGGATATAGCCACAGATGATACATAATGTCTGTGACCACTCATGGTCTTACAGGTACCTGTCTTGACGTCCCATAGTCTCACCGTCTCATCTCTACTTCCCGATACGATGAACTCTGAATCACTGGATATAGCCACAGATAATACATAACTAGTGTGACCACTCATGGTCTTACAGGTACCTGTCTTGACGTTCCATAGTCTCACCGTCTCATCTCTACTTCCCGATACGATGAACTCTGAATCACTGGATATAGCCACAGATCATACATAACTAGTGTGACCACTCATGGTCTTACAGGTACCTGTCTTGACGTTCCATAGTCTCACCGTATTATCACTACTTCCCGATACAATGAACTCTGAATCACTGGATATAGCCACAGATAATACATAATCTGTGTGACCACTCATGGTCTTACAGGTACCTGTCTTGACGTCCCATAGTCTCACCGTCTTATCATCACTTTCCGATACGATGAACTCTGAATCAATGGATATAGCCACAGATCTTACAGAATTTGTGTGACCACTCATGGTCTTACAGGTACCTGTCTTGACGTTCCATAGTCTCACCGTCTCATCTCTACTTACCGATACGATGAACTCTGAATCACTGGATATAGCCACAGATAATACATAATCTGTGTGACCACTCATGGTCTTACAGGTACCTGTCTTGACGTTCCATAGTCTCACCGTCTCATCTCTACTTGCCGATACGATGAACTCTGAATCAATGGATATAGCCACAGATCTTACAGAATTTGTGTGACCACTCATGGTCTTACAGGTACCTGTCTTGACGTTCCATAGTCTCACCGTATAATCTGCACTTCCCGATACGATGAACTCTGAATCACTGGATATAGCCACAGATGATACATAATGTCTGTGACCACTCATGGTCTTACAGGTACCTGTCTTGACGTCCCATAGTCTCACCGTCTCATCTCTACTTCCCGATACGATGAACTCTGAATCACTGGATATAGCCACAGATAATACATAACTAGTGTGACCACTCATGGTCTTACAGGTACCTGTCTTGACGTTCCATAGTCTCACCGTCTCATCTCTACTTCCCGATACGATGAACTCTGAATCACTGGATATAGCCACAGATCATACATAACTAGTGTGACCACTCATGGTCTTACAGGTACCTGTCTTGACGTTCCATAGTCTCACCGTATTATCACTACTTCCCGATACAATGAACTCTGAATCACTGGATATAGCCACAGATAATACATAATCTGTGTGACCACTCATGGTCTTACAGGTACCTGTCTTGACGTCCCATAGTCTCACCGTCTTATCATCACTTTCCGATACGATGAACTCTGAATCAATGGATATAGCCACAGATCTTACAGAATTTGTGTGACCACTCATGGTCTTACAGGTACCTGTCTTGACGTTCCATAGTCTCACCGTCTCATCTCTACTTACCGATACGATGAACTCTGAATCACTGGATATAGCCACAGATAATACATAATCTGTGTGACCACTCATGGTCTTACAGGTACCTGTCTTGACGTTCCATAGTCTCACCGTATAATCTGCACTTCCCGATACGATGAACTCTGAATCACTGGATATAGCCACAGATGATATATAACTAGTGTGACCACTCATGGTCTTACAGGTACCTGTCTTGACGTCCCATAGTCTCACCGTATAATCTCTACTTCCCGATACGATGAACTCTGAATCACTGGATATAGCCACAGATAATACATAATTTGTGTGACCACTCATGGTCTTACAGGTACCTGTCTTGACGTTCCATAGTCTCACCGTCTTATCATCACTTTCCGATACGATGAACTCTGAATCAATGGATATAGCCACAGATAATACATAATTTGTGTGACCACTCATGGTCTTACAGGTACCTGTCTTGACGTTCCATAGTCTCACCGTCTCATCTGCACTTCCCGATACGATGAACTCTGAATCAATGGATATAGCCACAGATAATACATAATCTGTGTGACCACTCATGGTCTTACAGGTACCTGTCTTGACGTTCCATAGTCTCACCGTATTATCACTACTTCCCGATACGATGAACTCTGAATCACTGGATATAGCCTCAGATAATACATAATTTGTGTGACCACTCATGGTCTTACAGGTACCTGTCTTGACGTTCCATAGTCTCACCGTATAATCTGCACTTCCCGATACGATGAACTCTGAATCACTGGATATAGCCACAGATAATACATAACTAGTGTGACCACTCATGGTCTTACAGGTACCTGTCTTGACGTTCCATAGTCTCACCGTAATATCATCACTTTCCGATACGATGAACTCTGAATCAATGGATATAGCCACAGATGATACATAATCTGTGTGACCACTCATGGTCTTACAGGTACCTGTCTTGACGTTCCATAGTCTCACCGTATTATCACTACTTCCCGATACAATGAACTCTGAATCACTGGATATAGCCACAGATAATACATAATTTGTGTGACCACTCATGGTCTTACAGGTACCTGTCTTGACGTCCCATAGTCTCACCGTATAATCTCAACTTCCCGATACGATGAACTCTGAATCACTGGATATAGCCACAGATCATACATAACTAGTGTGACCACTCATGGTCTTACAGGTACCTGTCTTGACGTTCCATAGTCTCACCGTAATATCATCACTTCCCGATACGATGAACTCTGAATCACTGGATATAGCCACAGATAATACATAACTAGTGTGACCACTCATGGTCTTACAGGTACCTGTCTTGACGTTCCATAGTCTCACCGTATAATCTGCACTTCCCGATACGATGAACTCTGAATCACTGGATATAGCCACAGATGATACATAACTAGTGTGACCACTCATGGTCTTACAGGTACCTGTCTTGACGTCCCATAGTCTCACCGTCTTATCATCACTTCCCGATACGATGAACTCTGAATCACTGGATATAGCCACAGATGATATATAACTAGTGTAACAACTCATGGTCTTACAGGTACCTGTCTTGACGTTCCATAGTCTCACCGTATAATCTCCACTTCCCGATACGATGAACTCTGAATCACTGGATATAGCCACAGATCTTACAGAATTTGTGTGACCACTCATGGTCTTACAGGTACCTGTCTATATGTTCCATAGTCTCACCGTCTCATCTCTACTTCCCGATACGATGAACTCTGAATCACTGGATATAGCCACAGATAATACAGAACTAGAGTGACCACTCATGGTCTTACAGGTACCTGTCTTGACGTCCCATAGTCTCACCGTAATATCATCACTTCCCGATACGATGAACTCTGAATCACTGGATATAGCCACAGATGATACATAATGTCTGTGACCACTCATGGTCTTACAGGTACCTGTCTTGACGTCCCATAGTCTCACCGTCTCATCTCTACTTCCCGATACGATGAACTCTGAATCACTGGATATAGCCACAGATAATACATAACTAGTGTGACCACTCATGGTCTTACAGGTACCTGTCTTGACGTTCCATAGTCTCACCGTAATATCATCACTTCCCGATACGATGAACTCTGAATCAATGGATATAGCCACAGATAATACATAATCTGTGTGACCACTCATGGTCTTACAGGTACCTGTCTTGACGTTCCATAGTCTCACCGTATTATCACTACTTCCCGATACAATGAACTCTGAATCACTGGATATAGCCACAGATAATACATAATTTGTGTGACCACTCATGGTCTTACAGGTACCTGTCTTGACGTCCCATAGTCTCACCGTATAATCTCAACTTCCCGATACGATGAACTCTGAATCACTGGATATAGCCACAGATAATACATAACTAGTGTGACCACTCATGGTCTTACAGGTACCTGTCTTGACGTCCCATAGTCTCACCGTCTTATCATCACTTTCCGATACGATGAACTCTGAATCAATGGATATAGCCACAGATAATACATAATTTGTGTGACCACTCATGGTCTTACAGGTACCTGTCTTGACGTCCCATAGTCTCACCGTATAATCTGCACTTCCCGATACGATGAACTCTGAATCACTGGATATAGCCACAGATAATACATAATCTGTGTGACCACTCATGGTCTTACAGGTACCTGTCTTGACGTTCCATAGTCTCACCGTATTATCACTACTTCCCGATACAATGAACTCTGAATCACTGGATATAGCCACAGATAATACATAATTTGTGTGACCACTCATGGTCTTACAGGTACCTGTCTTGACGTCCCATAGTCTCACCGTCTTATCATCACTTTCCGATACGATGAACTCTGAATCAATGGATATAGCCACAGATCTTACAGAATTTGTGTGACCACTCATGGTCTTACAGGTACCTGTCTTGACGTTCCATAGTCTCACCGTCTCATCTCTACTTACCGATACGATGAACTCTGAATCACTGGATATAGCCACAGATAATACATAATCTGTGTGACCACTCATGGTCTTACAGGTACCTGTCTTGACGTTCCATAGTCTCACCGTCTCATCTCTACTTGCCGATACGATGAACTCTGAATCAATGGATATAGCCACAGATCTTACAGAATTTGTGTGACCACTCATGGTCTTACAGGTACCTGTCTTGACGTTCCATAGTCTCACCGTATAATCTGCACTTCCCGATACGATGAACTCTGAATCACTGGATATAGCCACAGATGATACATAATGTCTGTGACCACTCATGGTCTTACAGGTACCTGTCTTGACGTCCCATAGTCTCACCGTCTCATCTCTACTTCCCGATACGATGAACTCTGAATCACTGGATATAGCCACAGATAATACATAACTAGTGTGACCACTCATGGTCTTACAGGTACCTGTCTTGACGTTCCATAGTCTCACCGTCTCATCTCTACTTCCCGATACGATGAACTCTGAATCACTGGATATAGCCACAGATGATACATAACTAGTGTGACCACTCATGGTCTTACAGGTACCTGTCTTGACGTTCCATAGTCTCACCGTATTATCACTACTTCCCGATACAATGAACTCTGAATCACTGGATATAGCCACAGATAATACATAATCTGTGTGACCACTCATGGTCTTACAGGTACCTGTCTTGACGTCCCATAGTCTCACCGTCTTATCATCACTTTCCGATACGATGAACTCTGAATCAATGGATATAGCCACAGATCTTACAGAATTTGTGTGACCACTCATGGTCTTACAGGTACCTGTCTTGACGTTCCATAGTCTCACCGTCTCATCTCTACTTACCGATACGATGAACTCTGAATCACTGGATATAGCCACAGATAATACATAATCTGTGTGACCACTCATGGTCTTACAGGTACCTGTCTTGACGTTCCATAGTCTCACCGTCTCATCTCTACTTGCCGATACGATGAACTCTGAATCAATGGATATAGCCACAGATCTTACAGAATTTGTGTGACCACTCATGGTCTTACAGGTACCTGTCTTGACGTTCCATAGTCTCACCGTATAATCTGCACTTCCCGATACGATGAACTCTGAATCACTGGATATAGCCACAGATGATACATAATGTCTGTGACCACTCATGGTCTTACAGGTACCTGTCTTGACGTCCCATAGTCTCACCGTCTCATCTCTACTTCCCGATACGATGAACTCTGAATCACTGGATATAGCCACAGATAATACATAACTAGTGTGACCACTCATGGTCTTACAGGTACCTGTCTTGACGTTCCATAGTCTCACCGTCTCATCTCTACTTCCCGATACGATGAACTCTGAATCACTGGATATAGCCACAGATCATACATAACTAGTGTGACCACTCATGGTCTTACAGGTACCTGTCTTGACGTTCCATAGTCTCACCGTATTATCACTACTTCCCGATACAATGAACTCTGAATCACTGGATATAGCCACAGATAATACATAATCTGTGTGACCACTCATGGTCTTACAGGTACCTGTCTTGACGTCCCATAGTCTCACCGTCTTATCATCACTTTCCGATACGATGAACTCTGAATCAATGGATATAGCCACAGATCTTACAGAATTTGTGTGACCACTCATGGTCTTACAGGTACCTGTCTTGACGTTCCATAGTCTCACCGTCTCATCTCTACTTACCGATACGATGAACTCTGAATCACTGGATATAGCCACAGATAATACATAATCTGTGTGACCACTCATGGTCTTACAGGTACCTGTCTTGACGTTCCATAGTCTCACCGTATAATCTGCACTTCCCGATACGATGAACTCTGAATCACTGGATATAGCCACAGATAATACATAACTAGTGTGACCACTCATGGTCTTACAGGTACCTGTCTTGACGTTCCATAGTCTCACCGTCTCATCTCTACTTCCCGATACGATGAACTCTGAATCACTGGATATAGCCACAGATCATACATAACTAGTGTGACCACTCATGGTCTTACAGGTACCTGTCTTGACGTTCCATAGTCTCACCGTATAATCTGCACTTCCCGATACGATGAACTCTGAATCACTGGATATAGCCACAGATCTTACAGAATTTGTGTGACCACTCATGGTCTTACAGGTACCTGTCTTGACGTTCCATAGTCTCACCGTATTATCACTACTTCCCGATACGATGAACTCTGAATCACTGGATATAGCCACAGATAATACATAATTTGTGTGACCACTCATGGTCTTACAGGTACCTGTCTTGACGTTCCATAGTCTCACCGTCTCATCTCTACTTACCGATACGATGAACTCTGAATCACTGGATATAGCCACAGATAATACATAATCTGTGTGACCACTCATGGTCTTACAGGTACCTGTCTTGACGTTCCATAGTCTCACCGTCTCATCTCTACTTACCGATACGATGAACTCTGAATCACTGGATATAGCCACAGATAATACATAATTTGTGTGACCACTCATGGTCTTACAGGTACCTGTCTTGACGTTCCATAGTCTCACCGTCTTATCATCACTTCCCGATACGATGAACTCTGAATCACTGGATATAGCCACAGATAATACATAATTTGTGTGACCACTCATGGTCTTACAGGTACCTGTCTTGACGTCCCATAGTCTCACCGTCTCATCTCCACTTCCCGATACGATGAACTCTGAATCACTGGATATAGCCACAGATAATATACAACTAGTGTGACCACTCATGGTCTTACAGGTACCTGTCTTGACGTCCCATAGTCTCACCGTATAATCTGCACTTCCCGATACGATGAACTCTGAATCACTGGATATAGCCACAGATGATACATAATCTGTGTGACCACTCATGGTCTTACAGGTACCTGTCTTGACGTTCCATAGTCTCACCGTCTCATCTCTACTTGCCGATACGATGAACTCTGAATCAATGGATATAGCCACAGATCTTACAGAATTTGTGTGACCACTCATGGTCTTACAGGTACCTGTCTTGACGTTCCATAGTCTCACCGTATAATCTGCACTTCCCGATACGATGAACTCTGAATCACTGGATATAGCCACAGATAATACATAATCTGTGTGACCACTCATGGTCTTACAGGTACCTGTCTTGACGTTCCATAGTCTCACCGTAATATCATCACTTCCCGATACGATGAACTCTGAATCAATGGATATAGCCACAGATAATACATAATTTGTGTGACCACTCATGGTCTTACAGGTACCTGTCTTGACGTTCCATAGTCTCACCGTATAATCTGCACTTCCCGATACGATGAACTCTGAATCACTGGATATAGCCTCAGATCTTACAGAATTTGTGTGACCACTCATGGTCTTACAGGTACCTGTCTTGACGTTCCATAGTCTCACCGTCTCATCTCTACTTCCCGATACGATGAACTCTGAATCACTGGATATAGCCACAGATCTTACAGAATTTGTGTGACCACTCATGGTCTTACAGGTACCTGTCTTGACGTTCCATAGTCTCACCGTCTTATCATCACTTTCCGATACGATGAACTCTGAATCAATGGATATAGCCACAGATAATACATAACTAGTGTGACCACTCATGGTCTTACAGGTACCTGTCTTGACGTCCCATAGTCTCACCGTCTTATCATCACTTCCCGATACGATGAACTCTGAATCACTGGATATAGCCACAGCATATACATAACTAGTGTGACCACTCATGGTCTTACAGGTACCTGTCTTGACGTTCCATAGTCTCACCGTCTTATCATCACTTCCCGATACGATGAACTCTGAATCACTGGATATAGCCACAGCATATACAGAACTAGTGTGACCACTCATGGTCTTACAGGTACCTGTCTTGACGTTCCATAGTCTCACCGTCTCATCTCCACTTCCCGATACAATGAACTCTGAATCACTGGATATAGCCACAGATGATACATAACTAGTCTGACCACTCATGGTCTTACAGGTACCTGTCTTGACGTCCCATAGTCTCACCGTCTCATCTGCACTTCCCGATACGATGAACTCTGAATCACTGGATATAGCCACAGATAATACATAATTTGTGTGACCACTCATGGTCTTACAGGTACCTGTCTTGACGTTCCATAGTCTCACCGTCTCATCTGCACTTCCCGATACAATGAACTCTGAATCACTGGATATAGCCACAGATAATACATAATTTGTGTGACCACTCATGGTCTTACAGGTACCTGTCTTGACGTTCCATAGTCTCACCGTCTCATCTCTACTTACCGATACGATGAACTCTGAATCACTGGATATAGCCACAGATGATACATGACCAGTGTGACCACTCATGGTCTTACAGGTACCTGTCTTGACGTCCCATAGTCTCACCGTATAATCTGCACTTCCCGATACGATGAACTCTGAATCACTGGATATAGCCACAGATAATACATAACTAGTGTGACCACTCATGGTCTTACAGTTACCTGTCTTGACGTCCCATAGTCTCACCGTAATATCATCACTTCCCGATACGATGAACTCTGAATCAATGGATATAGCCACAGCATATACATAACTAGTGTGACCACTCATGGTCTTACAGGTACCTGTCTATATGTTCCATAGTCTCACTGTCGAATCTCTACTTCCCGATACGATGAACTCTGAATCACTGGATATAGCCACAGATAATACATAATTTGTGTGACCACTCATGGTCTTACAGGTACCTGTCTTGACGTCCCATAGTCTCACCGTATAATCTCAACTTCCCGATACGATGAACTCTGAATCACTGGATATAGCCACAGATCATACATAACTAGTGTGACCACTCATGGTCTTACAGGTACCTGTCTTGACGTTCCATAGTCTCACCGTATTATCACTACTTCCCGATACAATGAACTCTGAATCACTGGATATAGCCACAGATAATACAGAATTTGTGTGACCACTCATGGTCTTACAGGTACCTGTCTTGACGTTCCATAGTCTCACCGTATAATCTGCACTTCCCGATACGATGAACTCTGAATCACTGGATATAGCCACAGATCATACATAACTAGTGTGACCACTCATGGTCTTACAGGTACCTGTCTTGACGTTCCATAGTCTCACCGTCTCATCTCTACTTACCGATACGATGAACTCTGAATCACTGGATATAGCCACAGATAATACATAATTTGTGTGACCACTCATGGTCTTACAGGTACCTGTCTTGACGTTCCATAGTCTCACCGTCTCATCTCTACTTCCCGATACGATGAACTCTGAATCACTGGATATAGCCACAGATAATACAGAATTTGTGTGACCACTCATGGTCTTACAGGTACCTGTCTTGACGTTCCATAGTCTCACTGTCTTATCATCACTTCCCGATACGATGAACTCTGAATCACTGGATATAGCCACAGATCTTACAGAATTTGTGTGACCACTCATGGTCTTACAGGTACCTGTCTTGACGTTCCATAGTCTCACCGTATTATCACTACTTCCCGATACGATGAACTCTGAATCACTGGATATAGCCACAGCAGATACATAATGAGTGTGACCACTCATGGTCTTACAGGTACCTGTCTTGACGTTCCATAGTCTCACCGTATTATCACTACTTCCCGATACAATGAACTCTGAATCACTGGATATAGCCACAGATAATACAGAATTTGTGTGACCACTCATGGTCTTACAGGTACCTGTCTTGACGTTCCATAGTCTCACCGTATTATCACTACTTCCCGATACAATGAACTCTGAATCACTGGATATAGCCACAGATAATACAGAATTTGTGTGACCACTCATGGTCTTACAGGTACCTGTCTTGACGTTCCATAGTCTCACCGTATAATCTGCACTTCCCGATACGATGAACTCTGAATCACTGGATATAGCCACAGATCTTACAGAATTTGTGTGACCACTCATGGTCTTACAGGTACCTGTCTTGACGTTCCATAGTCTCACCGTATTATCACTACTTCCCGATACGATGAACTCTGAATCACTGGATATAGCCTCAGATCTTACAGAATTTGTGTGACCACTCATGGTCTTACAGGTACCTGTCTTGACGTTCCATAGTCTCACCGTCTCATCTCTACTTCCCGATACGATGAACTCTGAATCACTGGATATAGCCACAGATAATACAGAATTTGTGTGACCACTCATGGTCTTACAGGTACCTGTCTTGACGTTCCATAGTCTCACTGTCTTATCATCACTTCCCGATACGATGAACTCTGAATCACTGGATATAGCCACAGATCTTACAGAATTTGTGTGACCACTCATGGTCTTACAGGTACCTGCCTTGACGTTCCATAGTCTCACCGTAATATCATCACTTCCCGATACGATGAACTCTGAATCACTGGATATAGCCACAGATGATACATAACTAGTGTGACCACTCATGGTCTTACAGGTACCTGTCTTGACGTTCCATAGTCTCACCGTATTATCACTACTTCCCGATACGATGAACTCTGAATCACTGGATATAGCCACAGCAGATACATAATGAGTGTGACCACTCATGGTCTTACAGGTACCTGTCTTGACGTTCCATAGTCTCACCGTCTCATCTGCACTTCCCGATACGATGAACTCTGAATCACTGGATATAGCCACAGATAATACATAATCTGTGTGACCACTCATGGTCTTACAGGTACCTGTCTTGACGTTCCATAGTCTCACCGTATTATCACTACTTCCCGATACGATGAACTCTGAATCACTGGATATAGCCTCAGATCTTACAGAATTTGTGTGACCACTCATGGTCTTACAGGTACCTGTCTTGACGTTCCATAGTCTCACCGTCTCATCTCTACTTCCCGATACGATGAACTCTGAATCACTGGATATAGCCACAGATGATACATAACTAGTGTGACCACTCATGGTCTTACAGGTACCTGTCTTGACGTTCCATAGTCTCACCGTATTATCACTACTTCCCGATACAATGAACTCTGAATCACTGGATATAGCCACAGATAATACATAATTTGTGTGACCACTCATGGTCTTACAGGTACCTGTCTTGACGTTCCATAGTCTCACCGTATAATCTGCACTTCCCGATACGATGAACTCTGAATCACTGGATATAGCCACAGATGATACATAACTAGTGTGACCACTCATGGTCTTACAGGTACCTGTCTTGACGTTCCATAGTCTCACCGTCTCATCTGCACTTCCCGATACGATGAACTCTGAATCACTGGATATAGCCACAGATAATACATAATTTGTGTGACCACTCATGGTCTTACAGGTACCTGTCTTGACGTCCCATAGTCTCACCGTATAATCTGCACTTCCCGATACGATGAACTCTGAATCACTGGATATAGCCACAGATAATACAGAATTTGTGTGACCACTCATGGTCTTACAGGTACCTGTCTTGACGTTCCATAGTCTCACCGTCTTATCATCACTTCCCGATACGATGAACTCTGAATCACTGGATATAGCCACAGATCTTACAGAATTTGTGTGACCACTCATGGTCTTACAGGTACCTGCCTTGACGTTCCATAGTCTCACCGTATAATCATCACTTCCCGATACGATGAACTCTGAATCACTGGATATAGCCACAGATAATACATAATTTGTGTGACCACTCATGGTCTTACAGGTACCTGTCTTGACGTTCCATAGTCTCACCGTCTCATCTGCACTTCCCGATACAATGAACTCTGAATCACTGGATATAGCCACAGATAATACATAATTTGTGTGACCACTCATGGTCTTACAGGTACCTGTCTTGACGTTCCATAGTCTCACCGTATAATCTGCTCTTCCCGATACGATGAACTCTGAATCACTGGATATAGCCACAGATAATACATAATTTGTGTGACCACTCATGGTCTTACAGGTACCTGTCTTGACGTCCCATAGTCTCACCGTCTTATCATCACTTTCCGATACGATGAACTCTGAATCAATGGATATAGCCACAGATAATACATAACTAGTGTGACCACTCATGGTCTTACAGGTACCTGTCTTGACGTCCCATAGTCTCACCGTCTTATCATCACTTCCCGATACGATGAACTCTGAATCACTGGATATAGCCACAGATAATACATAATCTGTGTGACCACTCATGGTCTTACAGGTACCTGTCTTGACGTTCCATAGTCTCACCGTCTCATCTCTACTTGCCGATACGATGAACTCTTAATCACTGGATATAGCCACAGATAATACAGAATTTGTGTGACCACTCATGGTCTTACAGGTACCTGTCTTGACGTTCCATAGTCTCACCGTCTTATCATCACTTCCCGATACGATGAACTCTGAATCACTGGATATAGCCACAGATCTTACAGAATTTGTGTGACCACTCATGGTCTTACAGGTACCTGCCTTGACGTTCCATAGTCTCACCGTATAATCATCACTTCCCGATACGATGAACTCTGAATCACTGGATATAGCCACAGATCATACATAACTAGTGTGACCACTCATGGTCTTACAGGTACCTGTCTTGACGTTCCATAGTCTCACCGTATTATCACTACTTCCCGATACAATGAACTCTGAATCACTGGATATAGCCACAGCATATACAGAACTAGTGTGACCACTCATGGTCTTACAGGTACCTGTCTTGACGTCCCATAGTCTCACCGTCTTATCATCACTTCCCGATACGATGAACTCTGAATCACTGGATATAGCCACAGATAATACATAATCTGTGTGACCACTCATGGTCTTACAGGTACCTGTCTTGACGTTCCATAGTCTCACCGTATTATCACTACTTCCCGATACAATGAACTCTGAATCACTGGATATAGCCACAGATAATACATAACTAGTGTGACCACTCATGGTCTTACAGGTACCTGTCTTGACGTTCCATAGTCTCACCGTCTCATCTGCACTTCCCGATACGATGAACTCTGAATCACTGGATATAGCCACAGATAATACATAATTTGTGTGACCACTCATGGTCTTACAGGTACCTGTCTTGACGTTCCATAGTCTCACCGTCTCATCTGCACTTCCCGATACGATGAACTCTGAATCACTGGATATAGCCACAGATAATACATAATTTGTGTGACCACTCATGGTCTTACAGGTACCTGTCTTGACGTTCCATAGTCTCACCGTCTCATCTCTACTTCCCGATACGATGAACTCTGAATCACTGGATATAGCCACAGATCATACATAACTAGTGTGACCACTCATGGTCTTACAGGTACCTGTCTTGACGTTCCATAGTCTCACCGTCTCATCTCTACTTCCCGATACGATGAACTCTGAATCACTGGATATAGCCACAGATCATACATAACTAGTGTGACCACTCATGGTCTTACAGGTACCTGTCTTGACGTTCCATAGTCTCACCGTATAATCTGCACTTCCCGATACGATGAACTCTGAATCACTGGATATAGCCACAGATAATACATAATTTGTGTGACCACTCATGGTCTTACAGGTACCTGTCTTGACGTTCCATAGTCTCACCGTCTCATCTCTACTTCCCGATACGATGAACTCTGAATCACTGGATATAGCCACAGATCATACATAACTAGTGTGACCACTCATGGTCTTACAGGTACCTGTCTTGACGTTCCATAGTCTCACCGTCTCATCTCTACTTCCCGATACGATGAACTCTGAATCACTGGATATAGCCACAGATCATACATAACTAGTGTGACCACTCATGGTCTTACAGGTACCTGTCTTGACGTTCCATAGTCTCACCGTATAATCTGCACTTCCCGATACGATGAACTCTGAATCACTGGATATAGCCACAGATAATACATAATTTGTGTGACCACTCATGGTCTTACAGGTACCTGTCTTGACGTTCCATAGTCTCACCGTAATATCATCACTTCCCGATACGATGAACTCTGAATCAATGGATATAGCCACAGATAATACATAATTTGTGTGACCACTCATGGTCTTACAGGTACCTGTCTTGACGTTCCATAGTCTCACCGTCTCATCTCTACTTCCCGATACGATGAACTCTGAATCACTGGATATAGCCACAGATCATACATAACTAGTGTGACCACTCATGGTCTTACAGGTACCTGTCTTGACGTTCCATAGTCTCACCGTAATATCATCACTTCCCGATACGATGAACTCTGAATCAATGGATATAGCCACAGATAATACATAATCTGTGTGACCACTCATGGTCTTACAGGTACCTGTCTTGACGTCCCATAGTCTCACCGTCTTATCATCACTTTCCGATACGATGAACTCTGAATCACTGGATATAGCCACAGATAATACATAACTAGTGTGACCACTCATGGTCTTACAGGTACCTGTCTTGACGTTCCATAGTCTCACCGTATTATCACTACTTCCCGATACAATGAACTCTGAATCACTGGATATAGCCACAGATAATACATAACTAGTGTGACCACTCATGGTCTTACAGGTACCTGTCTTGACGTTCCATAGTCTCACCGTATAATCTGCACTTCCCGATACAATGAACTCTGAATCACTGGATATAGCCACAGATAATACATAACTAGTGTGACCACTCATGGTCTTACAGGTACCTGTCTTGACGTTCCATAGTCTCACCGTATTATCACTACTTCCCGATACAATGAACTCTGAATCACTGGATATAGCCACAGATAATACATAACTAGTGTGACCACTCATGGTCTTACAGGTACCTGTCTTGACGTCCCATAGTCTCACCGTATAATCATGACTTCCCGATACGATGAACTCTGAATCACTGGATATAGCCACAGATGATACATAACTAGTGTGACCACTCATGGTCTTACAGGTACCTGTCTTGACGTCCCATAGTCTCACCGTATAATCTGCACTTCCCGATACGATGAACTCTGAATCACTGGATATAGCCACAGATGATACATAACTAGTGTGACCACTCATGGTCTTACAGGTACCTGTCTTGACGTTCCATAGTCTCACCGTCTTATCATCACTTTCCGATACGATGAACTCTGAATCAATGGATATAGCCACAGATAATACATAACTAGTGTGACCACTCATGGTCTTACAGGTACCTGTCTTGACGTCCCATAGTCTCACCGTAATATCATCACTTCCCGATACGATGAACTCTGAATCACTGGATATAGCCACAGATAATACAGAATTTGTGTGACCACTCATGGTCTTACAGGTACCTGTCTTGACGTTCCATAGTCTCACCGTATTATCACTACTTCCCGATACGATGAACTCTGAATCACTGGATATAGCCACAGATAATACATAATTTGTGTGACCACTCATGGTCTTACAGGTACCTGTCTTGACGTTCCATAGTCTCACCGTCTTATCACTACTTCCCGATACGATGAACTCTGAATCACTGGATATAGCCACAGATAATACATAACTAGTGTGACCACTCATGGTCTTACAGGTACCTGTCTTGACGTTCCATAGTCTCACCGTCTCATCTCTACTTCCCGATACGATGAACTCTGAATCACTGGATATAGCCACAGATCATACATAACTAGTGTGACCACT
The DNA here is from genome assembly GCA_946699065.1 of Loxodes magnus. Lineage (NCBI taxonomy): Eukaryota > Ciliophora > Karyorelictea > Loxodida > Loxodidae > Loxodes > Loxodes magnus. The sequence goes on along the minus strand of CAMPDV010000523.1, from coordinate 95,034 downwards.
CATGGTCTTACAGGTACCTGTCTTGACGTTCCATAGTCTCACCGTCTTATCATCACTTCCCGATACGATGAACTCTGAATCACTGGATATAGCCACAGATCTTACAGAATTTGTGTGACCACTCATGGTCTTACAGGTACCTGTCTTGACGTTCCATAGTCTCACCGTATTATCACTACTTCCCGATACGATGAACTCTGAATCACTGGATATAGCCACAGATCTTACAGAATTTGTGTGACCACTCATGGTCTTACAGGTACCTGTCTTGACGTTCCATAGTCTCACCGTCTCATCTCTACTTACCGATACGATGAACTCTGAATCACTGGATATAGCCACAGATAATACATAATTTGTGTGACCACTCATGGTCTTACAGGTACCTGTCTTGACGTTCCATAGTCTCACCGTCTCATCATCACTTTCCGATACGATGAACTCTGAATCAATGGATATAGCCACAGATAATACATAACTAGTGTGACCACTCATGGTCTTACAGGTACCTGTCTTGACGTTCCATAGTCTCACCGTATAATCTGCACTTCCCGATACGATGAACTCTGAATCACTGGATATAGCCACAGCATATACATAATGTCTGTGACCACTCATGGTCTTACAGGTACCTGTCTTGACGTCCCATAGTCTCACCGTAATATCATCACTTCCCGATACGATGAACTCTGAATCAATGGATATAGCCTCAGATCTTACAGAATTTGTGTGACCACTCATGGTCTTACAGGTACCTGTCTTGACGTTCCATAGTCTCACCGTCTCATCTGCACTTCCCGATACGATGAACTCTGAATCACTGGATATAGCCACAGATGATACATAACTAGTGTGACCACTCATGGTCTTACAGGTACCTGTCTTGACGTTCCATAGTCTCACCGTATAATCTGCACTTCCCGATACGATGAACTCTGAATCACTGGATATAGCCACAGATAATACATAATCTGTGTGACCACTCATGGTCTTACAGGTACCTGTCTTGACGTTCCATAGTCTCACCGTATTATCACTACTTCCCGATACGATGAACTCTGAATCACTGGATATAGCCTCAGATCTTACAGAATTTGTGTGACCACTCATGGTCTTACAGGTACCTGTCTTGACGTTCCATAGTCTCACCGTCTCATCTCTACTTACCGATACGATGAACTCTGAATCACTGGATATAGCCACAGATAATACATAACTAGTGTGACCACTCATGGTCTTACAGGTACCTGTCTTGACGTCCCATAGTCTCACCGTCTTATCATCACTTTCCGATACGATGAACTCTGAATCAATGGATATAGCCACAGATAATACATAACTAGTGTGACCACTCATGGTCTTACAGGTACCTGTCTTGACGTCCCATAGTCTCACCGTCTTATCATCACTTCCCGATACGATGAACTCTGAATCAATGGATATAGCCACAGATGATACATAATGTCTGTGACCACTCATGGTCTTACAGGTACCTGTCTTGACGTCCCATAGTCTCACCGTAATATCATCACTTCCCGATACGATGAACTCTGAATCAATGGATATAGCCACAGATAATACATAATTTGTGTGACCACTCATGGTCTTACAGGTACCTGTCTTGACGTTCCATAGTCTCACCGTCTCATCTCTACTTCCCGATACGATGAACTCTGAATCACTGGATATAGCCACAGATCATACATAACTAGTGTGACCACTCATGGTCTTACAGGTACCTGTCTTGACGTTCCATAGTCTCACCGTATTATCACTACTTCCCGATACGATGAACTCTGACACTGGATACCACAGATAATACATAATTTGTGTGACTCATGACAGTACCTGTCTTGACGTTCCATAGTCTCACCGTCTCATACTCTACTGAACTCTGCCTGATACGATGAACTCTGAATCACTGGATATAGCCACAGATAATACATAATTTGTGTGACCACTCATGGTGGTACCTGTCTTGACGTTCCATAGTCTCACCGTATAATCTGCACTTCCCGATACGATGAACTCTGAATCACTGGATATAGCCACAGATAATACATAATCTGTGTGACCACTCATGGTCTTACAGGTACCTGTCTTGACGTTCCATAGTCTCACCGTATTATCACTACTTCCCGATACGATGAACTCTGAATCACTGGATATAGCCTCAGATACGATGAACTCTGAATCACTGGATATAGCCACAGATCATACATAATGTCTGTGTGACCACTCATGGTCTTACAGGTACCTGTCTTGACGTTCCATAGTCTCACCGTATAATCTGCACTTCCCGATACGATGAACTCTGAATCACTGGATATAGCCACAGATAATACATAATCTGTGTGACCACTCATGGTCTTACAGGTACCTGTCTTGACGTCCCATAGTCTCACCGTCTTATCATCACTTTCCGATACGATGAACTCTGAATCAATGGATATAGCCACAGATAATACATAATCTCTGTGACCACTCATGGTCTTACAGGTACCTGTCTTGACGTTCCATAGTCTCACCGTATTATCACTACTTCCCGATACAATGAACTCTGAATCACTGGATATAGCCACAGATCTTACATAATCTGTGTGACCACTCATGGTCTTACAGGTACCTGTCTTGACGTTCCATAGTCTCACCGTCTCATCTCTACTTGCCGATACGATGAACTCTGAATCACTGGATATAGCCACAGATAATACATAATTTGTGTGACCACTCATGGTCTTACAGGTACCTGTCTTGACGTTCCATAGTCTCACCGTCTCATCTGCACTTCCCGATACGATGAACTCTGAATCACTGGATATAGCCACAGATAATACATAATCTGTGTGACCACTCATGGTCTTACAGGTACCTGTCTTGACGTTCCATAGTCTCACCGTATTATCACTACTTCCCGATACGATGAACTCTGAATCAGATCTTACAGAATTTGTGTGACCACTCATGGTCTTACAGGTACCTGTCTTGACGTTCCATAGTCTCACCGTCTCATCTCTACTTCCCGATACGATGAACTCTGAATCACTGGATATAGCCACAGATGATACATAATGTCTGTGACCACTCATGGTCTTACAGGTACCTGTCTTGACGTCCCATAGTCTCACCGTAATATCATCACTTCCCGATACGATGAACTCTGAATCAATGGATATAGCCTCAGATCTTACAGAATTTGTGTGACCACTCATGGTCTTACAGGTACCTGTCTTGACGTTCCATAGTCTCACCGTCTCATCTGCACTTCCCGATACGATGAACTCTGAATCACTGGATATAGCCACAGATGATACATAACTAGTGTGACCACTCATGGTCTTACAGGTACCTGTCTTGACGTTCCATAGTCTCACCGTATAATCTGCACTTCCCGATACGATGAACTCTGAATCACTGGATATAGCCACAGATAATACATAACTAGTGTGACCACTCATGGTCTTACAGGTACCTGTCTTGACGTTCCATAGTCTCACCGTCTCATCTGCACTTCCCGATACAATGAACTCTGAATCACTGGATATAGCCACAGATAATACATAATTTGTGTGACCACTCATGGTCTTACAGGTACCTGTCTTGACGTTCCATAGTCTCACCGTATAATCTGCACTTCCCGATACGATGAACTCTGAATCACTGGATATAGCCACAGATAATACATAATTTGTGTGACCACTCATGGTCTTACAGGTACCTGTCTTGACGTCCCATAGTCTCACCGTCTTATCATCACTTTCCGATACGATGAACTCTGAATCAATGGATATAGCCACAGATAATACATAACTAGTGTGACCACTCATGGTCTTACAGGTACCTGTCTTGACGTCCCATAGTCTCACCGTATTATCACTACTTCCCGATACGATGAACTCTGAATCACTGGATATAGCCACAGATGATACATAACTAGTGTGACCACTCATGGTCTTACAGGTACCTGTCTTGACGTTCCATAGTCTCACCGTATAATCTGCACTTCCCGATACGATGAACTCTGAATCACTGGATATAGCCACAGATAATACATAATCTGTGTGACCACTCATGGTCTTACAGGTACCTGTCTTGACGTTCCATAGTCTCACCGTATTATCACTACTTCCCGATACGATGAACTCTGAATCACTGGATATAGCCACAGATGATATATAACTAGTGTGACCACTCATGGTCTTACAGGTACCTGTCTTGACGTTCCATAGTCTCACCGTCTCATCTCTACTTCCCGATACGATGAACTCTGAATCACTGGATATAGCCACAGATAATACATAATTTGTGTGACCACTCATGGTCTTACAGGTACCTGTCTTGACGTCCCATAGTCTCACCGTCTTATCATCACTTCCCGATACGATGAACTCTGAATCACTGGATATAGCCACAGATCTTACAGAATTTGTGTGACCACTCATGGTCTTACAGGTACCTGTCTTGACGTTCCATAGTCTCACCGTCTTATCACTACTTCCCGATACGATGAACTCTGAATCACTGGATATAGCCACAGATAATACATAACTAGTGTGACCACTCATGGTCTTACAGGTACCTGTCTTGACGTTCCATAGTCTCACCGTCTCATCTCTACTTCCCGATACGATGAACTCTGAATCACTGGATATAGCCACAGATCATACATGACTAGTGTGACCACTCATGGTCTTACAGGTACCTGTCTTGACGTTCCATAGTCTCACCGTCTCATCTCTACTTCCCGATACGATGAACTCTGAATCACTGGATATAGCCACAGATAATACATAATTTGTGTGACCACTCATGGTCTTACAGGTACCTGTCTTGACGTCCCATAGTCTCACCGTCTTATCATCACTTTCCGATACGATGAACTCTGAATCAATGGATATAGCCACAGATAATACATAACTAGTGTGACCACTCATGGTCTTACAGGTACCTGTCTTGACGTCCCATAGTCTCACCGTCTTATCATCACTTCCCGATACGATGAACTCTGAATCACTGGATATAGCCACAGATAATACAGAATTTGTGTGACCACTCATGGTCTTACAGGTACCTGTCTTGACGTTCCATAGTCTCACCGTATTATCACTACTTCCCGATACGATGAACTCTGAATCACTGGATATAGCCACAGATAATACATAATTTGTGTGACCACTCATGGTCTTACAGGTACCTGTCTTGACGTTCCATAGTCTCACCGTCTTATCACTACTTCCCGATACGATGAACTCTGAATCACTGGATATAGCCACAGATAATACATAACTAGTGTGACCACTCATGGTCTTACAGGTACCTGTCTTGACGTTCCATAGTCTCACCGTATAATCTGCACTTCCCGATACGATGAACTCTGAATCAATGGATATAGCCACAGATAATACATAATCTGTGTGACCACTCATGGTCTTACAGGTACCTGTCTTGACGTTCCATAGTCTCACCGTATTATCACTACTTCCCGATACGATGAACTCTGAATCACTGGATATAGCCACAGATAATACATAACTAGTGTGACCACTCATGGTCTTACAGGTACCTGTCTTGACGTTCCATAGTCTCACCGTCTCATCTGCACTTCCCGATACGATGAACTCTGAATCACTGGATATAGCCACAGATCTTACAGAATTTGTGTGACCACTCATGGTCTTACAGGTACCTGTCTTGACGTTCCATAGTCTCACCGTATTATCACTACTTCCCGATACGATGAACTCTGAATCACTGGATATAGCCACAGATAATACATAACTAGTGTGACCACTCATGGTCTTACAGGTACCTGCCTTGACGTTCCATAGTCTCACCGTCTCATCATCACTTTCCGATACGATGAACTCTGAATCAATGGATATAGCCACAGATAATACATAACTAGTGTGACCACTCATGGTCTTACAGGTACCTGTCTTGACGTTCCATAGTCTCACCGTATAATCTGCACTTCCCGATACGATGAACTCTGAATCACTGGATATAGCCACAGATAATACATAATCTGTGTGACCACTCATGGTCTTACAGGTACCTGTCTTGACGTTCCATAGTCTCACCGTATTATCACTACTTCCCGATACAATGAACTCTGAATCACTGGATATAGCCACAGATAATACATAATCTGTGTGAACACTCATGGTCTTACAGGTACCTGTCTTGACGTCCCATAGTCTCACCGTATAATCTGCACTTCCCGATACGATGAACTCTGAATCACTGGATATAGCCACAGATGATACATAACTAGTGTGACCACTCATGGTCTTACAGGTACCTGTCTTGACGTTCCATAGTCTCACCGTATTATCACTACTTCCCGATACAATGAACTCTGAATCACTGGATATAGCCACAGATAATACATAATTTGTGTGACCACTCATGGTCTTACAGGTACCTGTCTTGACGTCCCATAGTCTCACCGTCTTATCACTACTTCCCGATACGATGAACTCTGAATCACTGGATATAGCCACAGATAATACAGAATTTGTGTGACCACTCATGGTCTTACAGGTACCTGTCTTGACGTTCCATAGTCTCACCGTCTCATCTGCACTTCCCGATACGATGAACTCTGAATCACTGGATATAGCCACAGATGATATATAACTAGTGTGACCACTCATGGTCTTACAGGTACCTGTCTTGACGTCCCATAGTCTCACCGTATTATCACTACTTCCCGATACGATGAACTCTGAATCACTGGATATAGCCACAGATGATACATAACTAGTGTGACCACTCATGGTCTTACAGGTACCTGTCTTGACGTTCCATAGTCTCACCGTCTTATCATCACTTTCCGATACGATGAACTCTGAATCACTGGATATAGCCACAGATGATACATAACTAGTGTGACCACTCATGGTCTTACAGGTACCTGTCTTGACGTTCCATAGTCTCACCGTATTATCACTACTTCCCGATACGATGAACTCTGAATCACTGGATATAGCCTCAGATCTTACAGAATTTGTGTGACCACTCATGGTCTTACAGGTACCTGTCTTGACGTCCCATAGTCTCACCGTCTTATCATCACTTTCCGATACGATGAACTCTGAATCACTGGATATAGCCACAGATGATACATGACCAGTGTGACCACTCATGGTCTTACAGGTACCTGTCTTGACGTCCCATAGTCTCACCGTATAATCTCAACTTCCCGATACGATGAACTCTGAATCACTGGATATAGCCACAGATGATACATAATTTGTGTGACCACTCATGGTCTTACAGGTACCTGTCTTGACGTCCCATAGTCTCACCGTATAATCATTACTTCCCGATACGATGAACTCTGAATCACTGGATATAGCCACAGATGATACATAACTAGTGTGACCACTCATGGTCTTACAGGTACCTGTCTTGACGTTCCATAGTCTCACCGTATTATCACTACTTCCCGATACGATGAACTCTGAATCACTGGATATAGCCACAGATGATACATAACTAGTGTGACCACTCATGGTCTTACAGGTACCTGTCTTGACGTTCCATAGTCTCACCGTCTCATCTGCACTTCCCGATACGATGAACTCTGAATCACTGGATATAGCCACAGATAATACATAATCTGTGTGACCACTCATGGTCTTACAGGTACCTGTCTTGACGTTCCATAGTCTCACCGTCTCATCTCTACTTGCCGATACGATGAACTCTGAATCACTGGATATAGCCACAGATAATACATAATTTGTGTGACCACTCATGGTCTTACAGGTACCTGTCTTGACGTTCCATAGTCTCACCGTATTATCATCAATTCCCGATACGATGAACTCTGAATCAATGGATATAGCCACAGATAATACATAATCTGTGTGACCACTCATGGTCTTACAGGTACCTGTCTTGACGTTCCATAGTCTCACCGTAATATCATCACTTCCCGATACGATGAACTCTGAATCACTGGATATAGCCACAGATAATACATAACTAGTGTGACCACTCATGGTCTTACAGGTACCTGTCTTGACGTCCCATAGTCTCACCGTCTTATCATCACTTTCCGATACGATGAACTCTGAATCAATGGATATAGCCACAGATAATACATAACTAGTGTGACCACTCATGGTCTTACAGGTACCTGTCTTGACGTCCCATAGTCTCACCGTATAATCTGCACTTCCCGATACGATGAACTCTGAATCACTGGATATAGCCACAGATAATACATAATCTGTGTGACCACTCATGGTCTTACAGGTACCTGTCTTGACGTCCCATAGTCTCACCGTCTCATCTCTACTTGCCGATACGATGAACTCTGAATCACTGGATATAGCCACAGATGATACATAATGTCTGTGACCACTCATGGTCTTACAGGTACCTGCCTTGACGTTCCATAGTCTCACCGTATAATCTGCACTTCCCGATACGATGAACTCTGAATCACTGGATATAGCCACAGATGATACATAACTAGTGTGACCACTCATGGTCTTACAGGTACCTGTCTTGACGTTCCATAGTCTCACCGTCTTATCATCACTTCCCGATACGATGAACTCTGAATCAATGGATATAGCCACAGATAATACATAATTTGTGTGACCACTCATGGTCTTACAGGTACCTGTCTTGACGTCCCATAGTCTCACCGTATTATCACTACTTCCCGATACGATGAACTCTGAATCACTGGATATAGCCACAGATAATACATAACTAGTGTGACCACTCATGGTCTTACAGGTACCTGTCTTGACGTTCCATAGTCTCACCGTATAATCTGCACTTCCCGATACGATGAACTCTGAATCACTGGATATAGCCACAGATGATACATAACTAGTGTGACCACTCATGGTCTTACAGGTACCTGTCTTGACGTTCCATAGTCTCACCGTCTTATCATCACTTCCCGATACAATGAACTCTGAATCACTGGATATAGCCACAGATAATACATAACTAGTGTGACCACTCATGGTCTTACAGGTACCTGTCTTGACGTCCCATAGTCTCACCGTATAATCATGACTTCCCGATACGATGAACTCTGAATCACTGGATATAGCCACAGATGATACATAACTAGTGTGACCACTCATGGTCTTACAGGTACCTGTCTTGACGTTCCATAGTCTCACCGTCTCATCTGCACTTCCCGATACGATGAACTCTGAATCACTGGATATAGCCACAGATGATACATAACTAGTGTGACCACTCATGGTCTTACAGGTACCTGTCTTGACGTTCCATAGTCTCACCGTATTATCACTACTTCCCGATACGATGAACTCTGAATCACTGGATATAGCCTCAGATCTTACAGAATTTGTGTGACCACTCATGGTCTTACAGGTACCTGTCTTGACGTCCCATAGTCTCACCGTCTAATCATAACTTCCCGATACGATGAACTCTGAATCAATGGATATAGCCACAGCATATACAGAATTTGTGTGACCACTCATGGTCTTACAGGTACCTGTCTTGACGTCCCATAGTCTCACCGTATTATCACTACTTCCCGATACGATGAACTCTGAATCACTGGATATAGCCACAGATGATACATAACTAGTGTGACCACTCATGGTCTTACAGGTACCTGTCTTGACGTTCCATAGTCTCACCGTCTTATCATCACTTTCCGATACGATGAACTCTGAATCACTGGATATAGCCACAGATGATACATAACTAGTGTGACCACTCATGGTCTTACAGGTACCTGTCTTGACGTTCCATAGTCTCACCGTATTATCACTACTTCCCGATACGATGAACTCTGAATCACTGGATATAGCCTCAGATCTTACAGAATTTGTGTGACCACTCATGGTCTTACAGGTACCTGTCTTGACGTCCCATAGTCTCACCGTCTTATCATCACTTTCCGATACGATGAACTCTGAATCACTGGATATAGCCACAGATGATACATGACCAGTGTGACCACTCATGGTCTTACAGGTACCTGTCTTGACGTCCCATAGTCTCACCGTATAATCTCAACTTCCCGATACGATGAACTCTGAATCACTGGATATAGCCACAGATGATACATAATTTGTGTGACCACTCATGGTCTTACAGGTACCTGTCTTGACGTTCCATAGTCTCACCGTCTCATCTGCACTTCCCGATACGATGAACTCTGAATCACTGGATATAGCCACAGATGATACATAACTAGTGTGACCACTCATGGTCTTACAGGTACCTGTCTTGACGTTCCATAGTCTCACCGTATTATCACTACTTCCCGATACGATGAACTCTGAATCACTGGATATAGCCACAGATGATACATAACTAGTGTGACCACTCATGGTCTTACAGGTACCTGTCTTGACGTTCCATAGTCTCACCGTCTCATCTGCACTTCCCGATACGATGAACTCTGAATCACTGGATATAGCCACAGATAATACATAATCTGTGTGACCACTCATGGTCTTACAGGTACCTGTCTTGACGTTCCATAGTCTCACCGTCTTATCATCACTTCCCGATACGATGAACTCTGAATCACTGGATATAGCCACAGATAATACATAATCTGTGTGACCACTCATGGTCTTACAGGTACCTGTCTTGACGTCCCATAGTCTCACCGTATTATCACTACTTCCCGATACGATGAACTCTGAATCACTGGATATAGCCACAGCATATACAGAATTTGTGTGACCACTCATGGTCTTACAGGTACCTGTCTTGACGTCCCATAGTCTCACCGTCTAATCATAACTTCCCGATACGATGAACTCTGAATCAATGGATATAGCCACAGCATATACAGAATTTGTGTGACCACTCATGGTCTTACAGGTACCTGTCTTGACGTCCCATAGTCTCACCGTCTTATCATCACTTTCCGATACGATGAACTCTGAATCACTGGATATAGCCACAGATAATACATAATCTGTGTGACCACTCATGGTCTTACAGGTACCTGTCTTGACGTTCCATAGTCTCACCGTCTCATCTCTACTTGCCGATACGATGAACTCTGAATCACTGGATATAGCCACAGATAATACAGAATTTGTGTGACCACTCATGGTCTTACAGGTACCTGTCTTGACGTTCCATAGTCTCACCGTCTCATCTGCACTTCCCGATACGATGAACTCTGAATCACTGGATATAGCCACAGATGATACATAATCTGTGTGACCACTCATGGTCTTACAGGTACCTGTCTTGACGTTCCATAGTCTCACCGTCTAATCATAACTTCCCGATACGATGAACTCTGAATCAATGGATATAGCCACAGATAATACATAACTAGTGTGACCACTCATGGTCTTACAGGTACCTGTCTTGACGTCCCATAGTCTCACCGTATAATCATAACTTCCCGATACGATGAACTCTGAATCAATGGATATAGCCACAGCATATACATAATGTCTGTGACCACTCATGGTCTTACAGGTACCTGTCTTGACGTCCCATAGTCTCACCGTCTTATCATCACTTCCCGATACGATGAACTCTGAATCACTGGATATAGCCACAGATAATACATAATCTGTGTGACCACTCATGGTCTTACAGGTACCTGTCTTGACGTTCCATAGTCTCACCGTCTCATCTCTACTTGCCGATACGATGAACTCTGAATCACTGGATATAGCCACAGATAATACAGAATTTGTGTGACCACTCATGGTCTTACAGGTACCTGTCTTGACGTTCCATAGTCTCACCGTCTCATCTGCACTTCCCGATACGATGAACTCTGAATCACTGGATATAGCTACAGATGATACATGACCAGTGTGACCACTCATGGTCTTACAGGTACCTGTCTTGACGTTCCATAGTCTCACCGTATAATCTCAACTTCCCGATACGATGAACTCTGAATCACTGGATATAGCCACAGATGATACATAATTTGTGTGACCACTCATGGTCTTACAGGTACCTGTCTTGACGTCCCATAGTCTCACCGTATTATCACTACTTCCCGATACGATGAACTCTGAATCACTGGATATAGCCACAGATGATACATAACTAGTGTGACCACTCATGGTCTTACAGGTACCTGTCTTGACGTTCCATAGTCTCACCGTATTATCACTACTTCCCGATACGATGAACTCTGAATCACTGGATATAGCCACAGATGATACATAACTAGTGTGACCACTCATGGTCTTACAGGTACCTGTCTTGACGTTCCATAGTCTCACCGTATAATCTGCACTTCCCGATACGATGAACTCTGAATCACTGGATATAGCCACAGATGATACATAACTAGTGTGACCACTCATGGTCTTACAGGTACCTGTCTTGACGTCCCATAGTCTCACCGTCTCATCTGCACTTCCCGATACGATGAACTCTGAATCACTGGATATAGCCACAGATGATACATAACTAGTGTGACCACTCATGGTCTTACAGGTACCTGTCTTGACGTTCCATAGTCTCACCGTCTTATCATCACTTTCCGATACGATGAACTCTGAATCAATGGATATAGCCACAGATAATACATAATCTGTGTGACCACTCATGGTCTTACAGGTACCTGTCTTGACGTTCCATAGTCTCACCGTATAATCTGCACTTCCCGATACGATGAACTCTGAATCACTGGATATAGCCACAGATGATACATAATGTCTGTGACCACTCATGGTCTTACAGGTACCTGTCTTGACGTCCCATAGTCTCACCGTAATATCATCACTTCCCGATACGATGAACTCTGAATCAATGGATATAGCCACAGATCTTACAGAATTTGTGTGACCACTCATGGTCTTACAGGTACCTGCCTTGACGTCCCATAGTCTCACCGTCTTATCATCACTTCCCGATACGATGAACTCTGAATCACTGGATATAGCCACAGATAATACATAACTAGTGTGACCACTCATGGTCTTACAGGTACCTGTCTTGACGTTCCATAGTCTCACCGTATTATCACTACTTCCCGATACAATGAACTCTGAATCACTGGATATAGCCACAGATAATACATAATTTGTGTGACCACTCATGGTCTTACAGGTACCTGTCTTGACGTCCCATAGTCTCACCGTATAATCTGCACTTCCCGATACGATGAACTCTGAATCACTGGATATAGCCACAGATGATACATAACTAGTGTGACCACTCATGGTCTTACAGGTACCTGTCTTGACGTTCCATAGTCTCACCGTCTTATCTGCACTTCCCGATACGATGAACTCTGAATCACTGGATATAGCCACAGATGATACATAACTAGTGTGACCACTCATGGTCTTACAGGTACCTGTCTTGACGTTCCATAGTCTCACCGTATTATCACTACTTCCCGATACGATGAACTCTGAATCACTGGATATAGCCACAGATGATACATAATGTCTGTGACCACTCATGGTCTTACAGGTACCTGTCTTGACGTCCCATAGTCTCACCGTAATATCATCACTTCCCGATACGATGAACTCTGAATCACTGGATATAGCCACAGATAATACATAACTAGTGTGACCACTCATGGTCTTACAGGTACCTGTCTTGACGTCCCATAGTCTCACCGTAATATCATCACTTCCCGATACGATGAACTCTGAATCACTGGATATAGCCACAGATAATACATAACTAGTGTGACCACTCATGGTCTTACAGGTACCTGTCTTGACGTTCCATAGTCTCACCGTCTTATCATCACTTTCCGATACGATGAACTCTGAATCAATGGATATAGCCACAGATAATACATAACTAGTGTGACCACTCATGGTCTTACAGGTACCTGTCTTGACGTTCCATAGTCTCACCGTATAATCTGCACTTCCCGATACGATGAACTCTGAATCACTGGATATAGCCACAGATAATACATAATCTGTGTGACCACTCATGGTCTTACAGGTACCTGTCTTGACGTCCCATAGTCTCACCGTCTAATCATAACTTCCCGATACGATGAACTCTGAATCAATGGATATAGCCACAGCATATACAGAATTTGTGTGACCACTCATGGTCTTACAGGTACCTGTCTTGACGTTCCATAGTCTCACCGTATTATCACTACTTCCCGATACGATGAACTCTGAATCACTGGATATAGCCACAGATGATACATAACTAGTGTGACCACTCATGGTCTTACAGGTACCTGTCTTGACGTTCCATAGTCTCACCGTATAATCTGCACTTCCCGATACGATGAACTCTGAATCACTGGATATAGCCACAGATAATACATAATCTGTGTGACCACTCATGGTCTTACAGGTACCTGTCTTGACGTCCCATAGTCTCACCGTCTAATCATAACTTCCCGATACGATGAACTCTGAATCAATGGATATAGCCACAGCATATACAGAATTTGTGTGACCACTCATGGTCTTACAGGTACCTGTCTTGACGTTCCATAGTCTCACCGTATTATCACTACTTCCCGATACGATGAACTCTGAATCACTGGATATAGCCACAGATGATACATAACTAGTGTGACCACTCATGGTCTTACAGGTACCTGTCTTGACGTTCCATAGTCTCACCGTATAATCATCACTTCCCGATACGATGAACTCTGAATCACTGGATATAGCCACAGATAATATATAATCTGTGTGACCACTCATGGTCTTACAGGTACCTGTCTTGACGTCCCATAGTCTCACCGTCTTATCTCAACTTACCGATACGATGAACTCTGAATCAATGGATATAGCCACAGATGATACATAATGTCTGTGACCACTCATGGTCTTACAGGTACCTGTCTTGACGTCCCATAGTCTCACCGTAATATCATCACTTCCCGATACGATGAACTCTGAATCAATGGATATAGCCACAGATAATACATAACTAGTGTGACCACTCATGGTCTTACAGGTACCTGTCTTGACGTCCCATAGTCTCACCGTATAATCTGCACTTCCCGATACGATGAACTCTGAATCACTGGATATAGCCACAGATAATACATAACTAGTGTGACCACTCATGGTCTTACAGGTACCTGTCTTGACGTCCCATAGTCTCACCGTATAATCTGCACTTCCCGATACGATGAACTCTGAATCAATGGATATAGCCACAGATAATACATAACTAGTGTGACCACTCATGGTCTTACAGGTACCTGTCTTGACGTCCCATAGTCTCACCGTATAATCTGCACTTCCCGATACGATGAACTCTGAATCACTGGATATAGCCACAGATGATACATAACTAGTGTGACCACTCATGGTCTTACAGGTACCTGTCTTGACGTCCCATAGTCTCACCGTATAATCTGCACTTCCCGATACGATGAACTCTGAATCAATGGATATAGCCACAGATAATACATAACTAGTGTGACCACTCATGGTCTTACAGGTACCTGTCTTGACGTCCCATAGTCTCACCGTATAATCTGCACTTCCCGATACGATGAACTCTGAATCACTGGATATAGCCACAGATGATACATAACTAGTGTGACCACTCATGGTCTTACAGGTACCTGTCTTGACGTCCCATAGTCTCACCGTATTATCACTACTTCCCGATACGATGAACTCTGAATCACTGGATATAGCCTCAGATCTTACAGAATTTGTGTGACCACTCATGGTCTTACAGGTACCTGTCTTGACGTTCCATAGTCTCACCGTATTATCACTACTTCCCGATACGATGAACTCTGAATCACTGGATATAGCCACAGATGATACATAACTAGTGTGACCACTCATGGTCTTACAGGTACCTGTCTTGACGTCCCATAGTCTCACCGTATAATCTGCACTTCCCGATACGATGAACTCTGAATCACTGGATATAGCCACAGATGATATATAACTAGTGTGACCACTCATGGTCTTACAGGTACCTGTCTTGACGTCCCATAGTCTCACCGTATAATCTGCACTTCCCGATACGATGAACTCTGAATCAATGGATATAGCCACAGATGATACATAACTAGTGTGACCACTCATGGTCTTACAGGTACCTGTCTTGACGCCCAATAGTCTCACCGTAATATCATCACTTCCCGATACGATGAACTCTGAATCAATGGATATAGCCACAGATAATACATAATCTGTGTGACCACTCATGGTCTTACAGGTACCTGTCTTGACGTTCCATAGTCTCACCGTCTCATCTCTACTTCCCGATACGATGAACTCTGAATCACTGGATATAGCCACAGATGATACATAATGTCTGTGACCACTCATGGTCTTACAGGTACCTGTCTTGACGTTCCATAGTCTCACCGTATTATCACTACTTCCCGATACGATGAACTCTGAATCACTGGATATAGCCACAGATGATATATAACTAGTGTGACCACTCATGGTCTTACAGGTACCTGTCTTGACGTCCCATAGTCTCACCGTATAATCTGCACTTCCCGATACGATGAACTCTGAATCACTGGATATAGCCACAGATGATACATAACTAGTGTGACCACTCATGGTCTTACAGGTACCTGTCTTGACGTCCCATAGTCTCACCGTATTATCACTACTTCCCGATACGATGAACTCTGAATCACTGGATATAGCCACAGATGATAAATAACTAGTGTGACCACTCATGGTCTTACAGGTACCTGTCTTGACGTCCCATAGTCTCACCGTATAATCTGCACTTCCCGATACGATGAACTCTGAATCACTGGATATAGCCACAGATGATATATAACTAGTGTGACCACTCATGGTCTTACAGGTACCTGTCTTGACGTCCCATAGTCTCACCGTATAATCTGCACTTCCCGATACGATGAACTCTGAATCACTGGATATAGCCACAGATAATACATAATCTGTGTGACCACTCATGGTCTTACAGGTACCTGTCTTGACGTTCCATAGTCTCACCGTATTATCACTACTTCCCGATACGATGAACTCTGAATCACTGGATATAGCCACAGATGATATATAACTAGTGTGACCACTCATGGTCTTACAGGTACCTGTCTTGACGTTCCATAGTCTCACCGTATAATCATGACTTCCCGATACGATGAACTCTGAATCACTGGATATAGCCACAGATCTTACATAATTTGTGTGACCACTCATGGTCTTACAGGTACCTGTCTTGACGTTCCATAGTCTCACCGTATAATCTGCACTTCCCGATACGATGAACTCTGAATCACTGGATATAGCCACAGATGATACATAACTAGTGTGACCACTTATGGTCTTACAGGTACCTGTCTTGACGTCCCATAGTCTCACCGTCTTATCATCACTTTCCGATACGATGAACTCTGAATCAATGGATATAGCCACAGATAATACATAACTAGTGTGACCACTCATGGTCTTACAGGTACCTGTCTTGACGTCCCATAGTCTCACCGTATAATCATCACTTCCCGATACGATGAACTCTGAATCACTGGATATAGCCACAGATAATATATAATCTGTGTGACCACTCATGGTCTTACAGGTACCTGTCTTGACGTCCCATAGTCTCACCGTCTTATCTCAACTTACCGATACGATGAACTCACAATCAATGGATATAGCCACAGATGATACATAATGTCTGTGACCACTCATGGTCTTACAGGTACCTGTCTTGACGTCCCATAGTCTCACCGTATAATCTGCACTTCCCGATACGATGAACTCTGAATCAATGGATATAGCCACAGATAATACATAACTAGTGTGACCACTCATGGTCTTACAGGTACCTGTCTTGACGTCCCATAGTCTCACCGTATAATCTCAACTTCCCGATACGATGAACTCTGAATCACTGGATATAGCCACAGATAATACATAACTAGTGTGACCACTCATGGTCTTACAGGTACCTGTCTTGACGTCCCATAGTCTCACCGTATAATCTGCACTTCCCGATACGATGAACTCTGAATCAATGGATATAGCCACAGATAATACATAACTAGTGTGACCACTCATGGTCTTACAGGTACCTGTCTTGACGTCCCATAGTCTCACCGTATAATCTGCACTTCCCGATACGATGAACTCTGAATCACTGGATATAGCCACAGATGATACATAACTAGTGTGACCACTCATGGTCTTACAGGTACCTGTCTTGACGTCCCATAGTCTCACCGTATAATCTGCACTTCCCGATACGATGAACTCTGAATCAATGGATATAGCCACAGATAATACATAACTAGTGTGACCACTCATGGTCTTACAGGTACCTGTCTTGACGTCCCATAGTCTCACCGTATAATCTGCACTTCCCGATACGATGAACTCTGAATCACTGGATATAGCCACAGATGATACATAACTAGTGTGACCACTCATGGTCTTACAGGTACCTGTCTTGACGTCCCATAGTCTCACCGTATTATCACTACTTCCCGATACGATGAACTCTGAATCACTGGATATAGCCTCAGATCTTACAGAATTTGTGTGACCACTCATGGTCTTACAGGTACCTGTCTTGACGTTCCATAGTCTCACCGTATTATCACTACTTCCCGATACGATGAACTCTGAATCACTGGATATAGCCACAGATGATACATAACTAGTGTGACCACTCATGGTCTTACAGGTACCTGTCTTGACGTCCCATAGTCTCACCGTATAATCTGCACTTCCCGATACGATGAACTCTGAATCACTGGATATAGCCACAGATGATATATAACTAGTGTGACCACTCATGGTCTTACAGGTACCTGTCTTGACGTCCCATAGTCTCACCGTATAATCTGCACTTCCCGATACGATGAACTCTGAATCACTGGATATAGCCACAGATAATACATAATCTGTGTGACCACTCATGGTCTTACAGGTACCTGTCTTGACGTTCCATAGTCTCACCGTATTATCACTACTTCCCGATACGATGAACTCTGAATCACTGGATATAGCCACAGATGATATATAACTAGTGTGACCACTCATGGTCTTACAGGTACCTGTCTTGACGTTCCATAGTCTCACCGTATAATCATGACTTCCCGATACGATGAACTCTGAATCACTGGATATAGCCACAGATCTTACATAATTTGTGTGACCACTCATGGTCTTACAGGTACCTGTCTTGACGTCCCATAGTCTCACCGTCTTATCTCAACTTACCGATACGATGAACTCACAATCAATGGATATAGCCACAGATGATACATAATGTCTGTGACCACTCATGGTCTTACAGGTACCTGTCTTGACGTCCCATAGTCTCACCGTAATATCATCACTTTCCGATACGATGAACTCTGAATCAATGGATATAGCCACAGATAATACATAACTAGTGTGACCACTCATGGTCTTACAGGTACCTGTCTTGACGTCCCATAGTCTCACCGTATAATCTCAACTTCCCGATACGATGAACTCTGAATCACTGGATATAGCCACAGATAATACATAACTAGTGTGACCACTCATGGTCTTACAGGTACCTGTCTTGACGTCCCATAGTCTCACCGTATAATCTGCACTTCCCGATACGATGAACTCTGAATCAATGGATATAGCCACAGATAATACATAACTAGTGTGACCACTCATGGTCTTACAGGTACCTGTCTTGACGTCCCATAGTCTCACCGTATAATCTGCACTTCCCGATACGATGAACTCTGAATCAATGGATATAGCCACAGATAATACATAACTAGTGTGACCACTCATGGTCTTACAGGTACCTGTCTTGACGTCCCATAGTCTCACCGTATAATCTGCACTTCCCGATACGATGAACTCTGAATCACTGGATATAGCCACAGATCTTACATAACTAGTGTGACCACTCATGGTCTTACAGGTACCTGTCTTGACGTCCCATAGTCTCACCGTATAATCTGCACTTCCCGATACGATGAACTCTGAATCACTGGATATAGCCTCAGATCTTACAGAATTTGTGTGACCACTCATGGTCTTACAGGTACCTGTCTTGACGTCCCATAGTCTCACCGTCTCATCTCTACTTCCCGATACGATGAACTCTGAATCACTGGATATAGCCACAGATGATACATGACCAGTGTGACCACTCATGGTCTTACAGGTACCTGTCTTGACGTCCCATAGTCTCACCGTATAATCTCAACTTCCCGATACGATGAACTCTGAATCACTGGATATAGCCACAGATGATACATAACTAGTGTGACCACTCATGGTCTTACAGGTACCTGTCTTGACGTTCCATAGTCTCACCGTATTATCACTACTTCCCGATACGATGAACTCTGAATCACTGGATATAGCCACAGATGATATATAACTAGTGTGACCACTCATGGTCTTACAGGTACCTGTCTTGACGTCCCATAGTCTCACCGTATAATCTGCACTTCCCGATACGATGAACTCTGAATCACTGGATATAGCCACAGATGATACATAACTAGTGTGACCACTCATGGTCTTACAGGTACCTGTCTTGACGTCCCATAGTCTCACCGTATAATCTGCACTTCCCGATACGATGAACTCTGAATCACTGGATATAGCCACAGATAATACATAACTAGTGTGACCACTCATGGTCTTACAGGTACCTGTCTTGACGTTCCATAGTCTCACCGTATTATCACTACTTCCCGATACGATGAACTCTGAATCACTGGATATAGCCACAGATCTTACATAATTTGTGTGACCACTCATGGTCTTACAGGTACCTGTCTTGACGTTCCATAGTCTCACCGTATTATCACTACTTCCCGATACGATGAACTCTGAATCACTGGATATAGCCACAGATGATATATAACTAGTGTGACCACTCATGGTCTTACAGGTACCTGTCTTGACGTCCCATAGTCTCACCGTATAATCTGCACTTCCCGATACGATGAACTCTGAATCACTGGATATAGCCACAGATAATACATAATCTGTGTGACCACTCATGGTCTTACAGGTACCTGTCTTGACGTTCCATAGTCTCACCGTATTATCACTACTTCCCGATACGATGAACTCTGAATCACTGGATATAGCCACAGATGATACATAACTAGTGTGACCACTCATGGTCTTACAGGTACCTGTCTTGACGTTCCATAGTCTCACCGTATTATCACTACTTCCCGATACGATGAACTCTGAATCACTGGATATAGCCACAGATCTTACATAATTTGTGTGACCACTCATGGTCTTACAGGTACCTGTCTTGACGTCCCATAGTCTCACCGTATTATCACTACTTCCCGATACGATGAACTCTGAATCACTGGATATAGCCACAGATGATATATAACTAGTGTGACCACTCATGGTCTTACAGGTACCTGTCTTGACGTTCCATAGTCTCACCGTATAATCTGCACTTCCCGATACGATGAACTCTGAATCACTGGATATAGCCACAGATAATACATAATCTGTGTGACCACTCATGGTCTTACAGGTACCTGTCTTGACGTTCCATAGTCTCACCGTATTATCACTACTTCCCGATACGATGAACTCTGAATCACTGGATATAGCCACAGATAATACATAATCTGTGTGACCACTCATGGTCTTACAGGTACCTGTCTTGACGTTCCATAGTCTCACCGTATTATCACTACTTCCCGATACGATGAACTCTGAATCACTGGATATAGCCACAGATGATATATAACTAGTGTGACCACTCATGGTCTTACAGGTACCTGTCTTGACGTTCCATAGTCTCACCGTATTATCATGACTTCCCGATACGATGAACTCTGAATCACTGGATATAGCCACAGATCTTACATAATTTGTGTGACCACTCATGGTCTTACAGGTACCTGTCTTGACGTTCCATAGTCTCACCGTATAATCTGCACTTCCCGATACGATGAACTCTGAATCACTGGATATAGCCACAGATGATACATAACTAGTGTGACCACTCATGGTCTTACAGGTACCTGTCTTGACGTCCCATAGTCTCACCGTCTTATTATCACTTTCCGATACGATGAACTCTGAATCAATGGATATAGCCACAGATAATACATAACTAGTGTGACCACTCATGGTCTTACAGGTACCTGTCTTGACGTCCCATAGTCTCACCGTATAATCTGCACTTCCCGATACGATGAACTCTGAATCACTGGATATAGCCACAGATAATACATAATCTGTGTGACCACTCATGGTCTTACAGGTACCTGTCTTGACGTCCCATAGTCTCACCGTCTCATCTCAACTTACCGATACGATGAACTCTGAATCACTGGATATAGCCACAGATGATATATAACTAGTGTGACCACTCATGGTCTTACAGGTACCTGTCTTGACGTCCCATAGTCTCACCGTCTTATCATCACTTTCCGATACGATGAACTCTGAATCAATGGATATAGCCACAGATAATACATAACTAGTGTGACCACTCATGGTCTTACAGGTACCTGTCTTGACGTTCCATAGTCTCACCGTATAATCTGCACTTCCCGATACGATGAACTCTGAATCACTGGATATAGCCACAGATCTTACAGAATTTGTGTGACCACTCATGGTCTTACAGGTACCTGCCTTGACGTTCCATAGTCTCACCGTATAATCATCACTTCCCGATACGATGAACTCTGAATCACTGGATATAGCCACAGATGATACATAACTAGTGTGACCACTCATGGTCTTACAGGTACCTGTCTTGACGTTCCATAGTCTCACCGTATTATCACTACTTCCCGATACGATGAACTCTGAATCACTGGATATAGCCACAGATGATACATAACTAGTGTGACCACTCATGGTCTTACAGGTACCTGTCTTGACGTTCCATAGTCTCACCGTATTATCACTACTTCCCGATACGATGAACTCTGAATCACTGGATATAGCCACAGATGATACATAACTAGTGTGACCACTCATGGTCTTACAGGTACCTGTCTTGACGTTCCATAGTCTCACCGTCTCATCTCTACTTCCCGATACGATGAACTCTGAATCAATGGATATAGCCACAGATGATACATAACTAGTGTGACCACTCATGGTCTTACAGGTACCTGTCTTGACGTCCCATAGTCTCACCGTAATATCATCACTTCCCGATACGATGAACTCTGAATCACTGGATATAGCCACAGATGATACATAATCTGTGTGACCACTCATGGTCTTACAGGTACCTGTCTTGACGTTCCATAGTCTCACCGTCTCATCTCTACTTCCCGATACGATGAACTCTGAATCAATGGATATAGCCACAGATGATACATAACTAGTGTGACCACTCATGGTCTTACAGGTACCTGTCTTGACGTTCCATAGTCTCACCGTCTCATCTCTACTTCCCGATACGATGAACTCTGAATCACTGGATATAGCCACAGATAATACATAATGTCTGTGACCACTCATGGTCTTACAGGTACCTGTCTTGACGTTCCATAGTCTCACCGTCTCATCTCTACTTCCCGATACGATGAACTCTGAATCAATGGATATAGCCTCAGATCTTACAGAATTTGTGTGACCACTCATGGTCTTACAGGTACCTGTCTTGACGTTCCATAGTCTCACCGTATTATCACTACTTCCCGAAACGATGAACTCTGAATCACTGGATATAGCCACAGATAATACATAACTAGTGTGACCACTCATGGTCTTACAGGTACCTGTCTTGACGTTCCATAGTCTCACCGTATAATCTGCACTTCCCGATACGATGAACTCTGAATCAATGGATATAGCCACAGATAATACATAATCTGTGTGACCACTCATGGTCTTACAGGTACCTGTCTTGACGTTCCATAGTCTCACCGTATTATCACTACTTCCCGATACGATGAACTCTGAATCACTGGATATAGCCACAGATGATATATAACTAGTGTGACCACTCATGGTCTTACAGGTACCTGTCTTGACGTTCCATAGTCTCACCGTCTCATCTCTACTTCCCGATACGATGAACTCTGAATCAATGGATATAGCCTCAGATCTTACAGAATTTGTGTGACCACTCATGGTCTTACAGGTACCTGTCTTGACGTTCCATAGTCTCACCGTATTATCACTACTTCCCGATACGATGAACTCTGAATCACTGGATATAGCCACAGATGATACATAACTAGTGTGACCACTCATGGTCTTACAGGTACCTGTCTTGACGTCCCATAGTCTCACCGTCTTATCATCACTTTCCGATACGATGAACTCTGAATCAATGGATATAGCCACAGATAATACATAACTAGTGTGACCACTCATGGTCTTACAGGTACCTGTCTTGACGTCCCATAGTCTCACCGTATAATCTGCACTTCCCGATACGATGAACTCTGAATCACTGGATATAGCCACAGATGATATATAACTAGTGTGACCACTCATGGTCTTACAGGTACCTGTCTTGACGTCCCATAGTCTCACCGTATAATCTGCACTTCCCGATACGATGAACTCTGAATCACTGGATATAGCCACAGATGATACATAATGTCTGTGACCACTCATGGTCTTACAGGTACCTGTCTTGACGTTCCATAGTCTCACCGTATAATCTGCACTTCCCGATACGATGAACTCTGAATCACTGGATATAGCCACAGATGATACATAACTAGTGTGACCACTCATGGTCTTACAGGTACCTGTCTTGACGTCCCATAGTCTCACCGTAATATCATCACTTCCCGATACGATGAACTCTGAATCACTGGATATAGCCACAGATGATACATAATCTGTGTGACCACTCATGGTCTTACAGGTACCTGTCTTGACGTTCCATAGTCTCACCGTCTCATCTCTACTTCCCGATACGATGAACTCTGAATCACTGGATATAGCCACAGATGATACATGACCAGTGTGACCACTCATGGTCTTACAGGTACCTGTCTTGACGTCCCATAGTCTCACCGTATAATCTGCACTTCCCGATACGATGAACTCTGAATCACTGGATATAGCCACAGATGATACATAACTAGTGTGACCACTCATGGTCTTACAGGTACCTGTCTTGACGTCCCATAGTCTCACCGTATTATCACTACTTCCCGATACGATGAACTCTGAATCACTGGATATAGCCTCAGATCTTACAGAATTTGTGTGACCACTCATGGTCTTACAGGTACCTGTCTTGACGTTCCATAGTCTCACCGTATTATCACTACTTCCCGATACGATGAACTCTGAATCACTGGATATAGCCACAGATGATACATAACTAGTGTGACCACTCATGGTCTTACAGGTACCTGTCTTGACGTTCCATAGTCTCACCGTATAATCTGCACTTCCCGATACGATGAACTCTGAATCACTGGATATAGCCACAGATAATACATAATCTGTGTGACCACTCATGGTCTTACAGGTACCTGTCTTGACGTTCCATAGTCTCACCGTATTATCACTACTTCCCGATACGATGAACTCTGAATCACTGGATATAGCCACAGATGATATATAACTAGTGTGACCACTCATGGTCTTACAGGTACCTGTCTTGACGTTCCATAGTCTCACCGTCTCATCTCTACTTCCCGATACGATGAACTCTGAATCAATGGATATAGCCTCAGATCTTACAGAATTTGTGTGACCACTCATGGTCTTACAGGTACCTGTCTTGACGTTCCATAGTCTCACCGTATTATCACTACTTCCCGATACGATGAACTCTGAATCACTGGATATAGCCACAGATGATACATAACTAGTGTGACCACTCATGGTCTTACAGGTACCTGTCTTGACGTCCCATAGTCTCACCGTCTTATCATCACTTTCCGATACGATGAACTCTGAATCAATGGATATAGCCACAGATAATACATAACTAGTGTGACCACTCATGGTCTTACAGGTACCTGTCTTGACGTTCCATAGTCTCACCGTCTCATCTGCACTTCCCGATACGATGAACTCTGAATCACTGGATATAGCCACAGATGATATATAACTAGTGTGACCACTCATGGTCTTACAGGTACCTGCCTTGACGTTCCATAGTCTCACCGTATAATCATCACTTCCCGATACGATGAACTCTGAATCACTGGATATAGCCACAGATGATACATAACTAGTGTGACCACTCATGGTCTTACAGGTACCTGTCTTGACGTTCCATAGTCTCACCGTATTATCACTACTTCCCGATACGATGAACTCTGAATCACTGGATATAGCCACAGATGATACATAACTAGTGTGACCACTCATGGTCTTACAGGTACCTGTCTTGACGTTCCATAGTCTCACCGTATTATCACTACTTCCCGATACGATGAACTCTGAATCACTGGATATAGCCACAGATGATACATAACTAGTGTGACCACTCATGGTCTTACAGGTACCTGTCTTGACGTTCCATAGTCTCACCGTCTCATCTCTACTTCCCGATACGATGAACTCTGAATCAATGGATATAGCCACAGATGATACATAACTAGTGTGACCACTCATGGTCTTACAGGTACCTGTCTTGACGTCCCATAGTCTCACCGTAATATCATCACTTCCCGATACGATGAACTCTGAATCACTGGATATAGCCACAGATGATACATAATCTGTGTGACCACTCATGGTCTTACAGGTACCTGTCTTGACGTTCCATAGTCTCACCGTCTCATCTCTACTTCCCGATACGATGAACTCTGAATCAATGGATATAGCCACAGATGATACATAACTAGTGTGACCACTCATGGTCTTACAGGTACCTGTCTTGACGTTCCATAGTCTCACCGTCTCATCTCTACTTCCCGATACGATGAACTCTGAATCACTGGATATAGCCACAGATAATACATAATGTCTGTGACCACTCATGGTCTTACAGGTACCTGTCTTGACGTTCCATAGTCTCACCGT
Source organism: Loxodes magnus (assembly GCA_946699065.1). Taxonomy (NCBI): domain Eukaryota; phylum Ciliophora; class Karyorelictea; order Loxodida; family Loxodidae; genus Loxodes; species Loxodes magnus. Next base: position 68,164 of record CAMPDV010000523.1, on the reverse strand, counting down.
CTCATCTCTACTTCCCGATACGATGAACTCTGAATCAATGGATATAGCCTCAGATCTTACAGAATTTGTGTGACCACTCATGGTCTTACAGGTACCTGTCTTGACGTTCCATAGTCTCACCGTATTATCACTACTTCCCGAAACGATGAACTCTGAATCACTGGATATAGCCACAGATAATACATAACTAGTGTGACCACTCATGGTCTTACAGGTACCTGTCTTGACGTTCCATAGTCTCACCGTATAATCTGCACTTCCCGATACGATGAACTCTGAATCAATGGATATAGCCACAGATAATACATAATCTGTGTGACCACTCATGGTCTTACAGGTACCTGTCTTGACGTTCCATAGTCTCACCGTATTATCACTACTTCCCGATACGATGAACTCTGAATCACTGGATATAGCCACAGATGATATATAACTAGTGTGACCACTCATGGTCTTACAGGTACCTGTCTTGACGTTCCATAGTCTCACCGTCTCATCTGCACTTCCCGATACGATGAACTCTGAATCAATGGATATAGCCTCAGATCTTACAGAATTTGTGTGACCACTCATGGTCTTACAGGTACCTGTCTTGACGTTCCATAGTCTCACCGTATTATCACTACTTCCCGATACGATGAACTCTGAATCACTGGATATAGCCACAGATGATACATAACTAGTGTGACCACTCATGGTCTTACAGGTACCTGTCTTGACGTCCCATAGTCTCACCGTCTTATCATCACTTTCCGATACGATGAACTCTGAATCAATGGATATAGCCACAGATAATACATAACTAGTGTGACCACTCATGGTCTTACAGGTACCTGTCTTGACGTCCCATAGTCTCACCGTATAATCTGCACTTCCCGATACGATGAACTCTGAATCACTGGATATAGCCACAGATGATATATAACTAGTGTGACCACTCATGGTCTTACAGGTACCTGTCTTGACGTTCCATAGTCTCACCGTCTCATCTCTACTTCCCGATACGATGAACTCTGAATCACTGGATATAGCCACAGATGATACATAATGTCTGTGACCACTCATGGTCTTACAGGTACCTGTCTTGACGTTCCATAGTCTCACCGTATAATCTGCACTTCCCGATACGATGAACTCTGAATCACTGGATATAGCCACAGATGATACATAACTAGTGTGACCACTCATGGTCTTACAGGTACCTGTCTTGACGTCCCATAGTCTCACCGTAATATCATCACTTCCCGATACGATGAACTCTGAATCACTGGATATAGCCACAGATGATACATAATCTGTGTGACCACTCATGGTCTTACAGGTACCTGTCTTGACGTTCCATAGTCTCACCGTCTCATCTCTACTTCCCGATACGATGAACTCTGAATCACTGGATATAGCCACAGATGATACATGACCAGTGTGACCACTCATGGTCTTACAGGTACCTGTCTTGACGTCCCATAGTCTCACCGTATAATCTGCACTTCCCGATACGATGAACTCTGAATCACTGGATATAGCCACAGATGATACATAACTAGTGTGACCACTCATGGTCTTACAGGTACCTGTCTTGACGTCCCATAGTCTCACCGTATTATCACTACTTCCCGATACGATGAACTCTGAATCACTGGATATAGCCTCAGATCTTACAGAATTTGTGTGACCACTCATGGTCTTACAGGTACCTGTCTTGACGTTCCATAGTCTCACCGTATTATCACTACTTCCCGATACGATGAACTCTGAATCACTGGATATAGCCACAGATGATACATAACTAGTGTGACCACTCATGGTCTTACAGGTACCTGTCTTGACGTCCCATAGTCTCACCGTCTTATCATCACTTTCCGATACGATGAACTCTGAATCAATGGATATAGCCACAGATAATACATAACTAGTGTGACCACTCATGGTCTTACAGGTACCTGTCTTGACGTTCCATAGTCTCACCGTCTCATCTGCACTTCCCGATACGATGAACTCTGAATCACTGGATATAGCCACAGATGATATATAACTAGTGTGACCACTCATGGTCTTACAGGTACCTGTCTTGACGTCCCATAGTCTCACCGTCTCATCTCAACTTACCGATACGATGAACTCTGAATCACTGGATATAGCCACAGATAATACATAATGTCTGTGACCACTCATGGTCTTACAGGTACCTGTCTTGACGTCCCATAGTCTCACCGTAATATCATCACTTCCCGATACGATGAACTCTGAATCAATGGATATAGCCACAGATAATACATAACTAGTGTGACCACTCATGGTCTTACAGGTACCTGTCTTGACGTCCCATAGTCTCACCGTATAATCTGCACTTCCCGATACGATGAACTCTGAATCACTGGATATAGCCTCAGATCTTACAGAATTTGTGTGACCACTCATGGTCTTACAGGTACCTGTCTTGACGTTCCATAGTCTCACCGTCTCATCTCTACTTACCGATACGATGAACTCTGAATCACTGGATATAGCCACAGATGATACATGACCAGTGTGACCACTCATGGTCTTACAGGTACCTGTCTTGACGTTCCATAGTCTCACCGTATAATCTGCACTTCCCGATACGATGAACTCTGAATCACTGGATATAGCCACAGATGATACATAATGTCTGTGACCACTCATGGTCTTACAGGTACCTGTCTTGACGTCCCATAGTCTCACCGTAATATCATCACTTCCCGATACGATGAACTCTGAATCAATGGATATAGCCACAGATAATACATAATCTGTGTGACCACTCATGGTCTTACAGGTACCTGTCTTGACGTTCCATAGTCTCACCGTATTATCACTACTTCCCGATACGATGAACTCTGAATCACTGGATATAGCCACAGATGATACATAACTAGTGTGACCACTCATGGTCTTACAGGTACCTGTCTTGACGTTCCATAGTCTCACCGTCTCATCTGCACTTCCCGATACGATGAACTCTGAATCACTGGATATAGCCACAGATGATACATAACTAGTGTGACCACTCATGGTCTTACAGGTACCTGTCTTGACGTTCCATAGTCTCACCGTATAATCTGCACTTCCCGATACGATGAACTCTGAATCACTGGATATAGCCACAGATGATATATAACTAGTGTGACCACTCATGGTCTTACAGGTACCTGTCTTGACGTCCCATAGTCTCACCGTATAATCTGCACTTCCCGATACGATGAACTCTGAATCACTGGATATAGCCACAGATAATACATAATCTGTGTGACCACTCATGGTCTTACAGGTACCTGTCTTGACGTCCCATAGTCTCACCGTCTTATTATCACTTTCCGATACGATGAACTCTGAATCAATGGATATAGCCACAGATGATACATAACTAGTGTGACCACTCATGGTCTTACAGGTACCTGTCTTGACGTCCCATAGTCTCACCGTATTATCACTACTTCCCGATACGATGAACTCTGAATCACTGGATATAGCCACAGATGATACATGACCAGTGTGACCACTCATGGTCTTACAGGTACCTGTCTTGACGTCCCATAGTCTCACCGTATAATCTCAACTTCCCGATACGATGAACTCTGAATCACTGGATATAGCCACAGATGATACATAACTAGTGTGACCACTCATGGTCTTACAGGTACCTGTCTTGACGTCCCATAGTCTCACCGTCTTATCATCACTTTCCGATACGATGAACTCTGAATCAATGGATATAGCCACAGATAATACATAACTAGTGTGACCACTCATGGTCTTACAGGTACCTGTCTTGACGTTCCATAGTCTCACCGTCTCATCTGCACTTCCCGATACGATGAACTCTGAATCACTGGATATAGCCACAGATGATATATAACTAGTGTGACCACTCATGGTCTTACAGGTACCTGTCTTGACGTCCCATAGTCTCACCGTCTCATCTCAACTTACCGATACGATGAACTCTGAATCACTGGATATAGCCACAGATAATACATAATGTCTGTGACCACTCATGGTCTTACAGGTACCTGTCTTGACGTCCCATAGTCTCACCGTAATATCATCACTTCCCGATACGATGAACTCTGAATCAATGGATATAGCCACAGATAATACATAACTAGTGTGACCACTCATGGTCTTACAGGTACCTGTCTTGACGTCCCATAGTCTCACCGTATAATCTGCACTTCCCGATACGATGAACTCTGAATCACTGGATATAGCCACAGATAATACATAACTAGTGTGACCACTCATGGTCTTACAGGTACCTGTCTTGACGTTCCATAGTCTCACCGTCTCATCTCTACTTCCCGATACGATGAACTCTGAATCACTGGATATAGCCTCAGATCTTACAGAATTTGTGTGACCACTCATGGTCTTACAGGTACCTGTCTTGACGTTCCATAGTCTCACCGTCTTATCATCACTTCCCGATACGATGAACTCTGAATCACTGGATATAGCCTCAGATCTTACAGAATTTGTGTGACCACTCATGGTCTTACAGGTACCTGTCTTGACGTTCCATAGTCTCACCGTATAATCATGACTTCCCGATACGATGAACTCTGAATCACTGGATATAGCCACAGATCTTACATAATTTGTGTGACCACTCATGGTCTTACAGGTACCTGTCTTGACGTTCCATAGTCTCACCGTATTATCACTACTTCCCGATACGATGAACTCTGAATCACTGGATATAGCCACAGATGATACATAACTAGTGTGACCACTCATGGTCTTACAGGTACCTGTCTTGACGTTCCATAGTCTCACCGTCTCATCTGCACTTCCCGATACGATGAACTCTGAATCACTGGATATAGCCACAGATGATACATAACTAGTGTGACCACTCATGGTCTTACAGGTACCTGTCTTGACGTTCCATAGTCTCACCGTATAATCTGCACTTCCCGATACGATGAACTCTGAATCACTGGATATAGCCACAGATGATATATAACTAGTGTGACCACTCATGGTCTTACAGGTACCTGTCTTGACGTCCCATAGTCTCACCGTATAATCTGCACTTCCCGATACGATGAACTCTGAATCACTGGATATAGCCACAGATAATACATAATCTGTGTGACCACTCATGGTCTTACAGGTACCTGTCTTGACGTTCCATAGTCTCACCGTATTATCACTACTTCCCGATACGATGAACTCTGAATCACTGGATATAGCCACAGATAATACATAACTAGTGTGACCACTCATGGTCTTACAGGTACCTGTCTTGACGTTCCATAGTCTCACCGTCTCATCTGCACTTCCCGATACGATGAACTCTGAATCACTGGATATAGCCACAGATGATACATAACTAGTGTGACCACTCATGGTCTTACAGGTACCTGTCTTGACGTCCCATAGTCTCACCGTATTATCACTACTTCCCGATACGATGAACTCTGAATCACTGGATATAGCCACAGATGATACATAACTAGTGTGACCACTCATGGTCTTACAGGTACCTGTCTTGACGTTCCATAGTCTCACCGTCTCATCTGCACTTCCCGATACGATGAACTCTGAATCACTGGATATAGCCACAGATGATACATAACTAGTGTGACCACTCATGGTCTTACAGGTACCTGTCTTGACGTCCCATAGTCTCACCGTCTAATCATAACTTCCCGATACGATGAACTCTGAATCACTGGATATAGCCACAGATGATACATAACTAGTGTGACCACTCATGGTCTTACAGGTACCTGTCTTGACGTTCCATAGTCTCACCGTATAATCTGCACTTCCCGATACGATGAACTCTGAATCACTGGATATAGCCACAGATGATATATAACTAGTGTGACCACTCATGGTCTTACAGGTACCTGTCTTGACGTCCCATAGTCTCACCGTATAATCTGCACTTCCCGATACGATGAACTCTGAATCACTGGATATAGCCACAGATAATACATAATCTGTGTGACCACTCATGGTCTTACAGGTACCTGTCTTGACGTTCCATAGTCTCACCGTATTATCACTACTTCCCGATACGATGAACTCTGAATCACTGGATATAGCCACAGATGATACATAACTAGTGTGACCACTCATGGTCTTACAGGTACCTGTCTTGACGTTCCATAGTCTCACCGTCTCATCTGCACTTCCCGATACGATGAACTCTGAATCACTGGATATAGCCACAGATGATACATAACTAGTGTGACCACTCATGGTCTTACAGGTACCTGTCTTGACGTCCCATAGTCTCACCGTATAATCTGCACTTCCCGATACGATGAACTCTGAATCACTGGATATAGCCACAGATAATACATAATCTGTGTGACCACTCATGGTCTTACAGGTACCTGTCTTGACGTTCCATAGTCTCACCGTATTATCACTACTTCCCGATACGATGAACTCTGAATCACTGGATATAGCCACAGATCTTACATAATTTGTGTGACCACTCATGGTCTTACAGGTACCTGTCTTGACGTTCCATAGTCTCACCGTATTATCACTACTTCCCGATACGATGAACTCTGAATCACTGGATATAGCCACAGATCTTACATAATTTGTGTGACCACTCATGGTCTTACAGGTACCTGTCTTGACGTCCCATAGTCTCACCGTATAATCTGCACTTCCCGATACGATGAACTCTGAATCACTGGATATAGCCACAGATAATACATAATCTGTGTGACCACTCATGGTCTTACAGGTACCTGTCTTGACGTTCCATAGTCTCACCGTATTATCACTACTTCCCGATACGATGAACTCTGAATCACTGGATATAGCCACAGATAATACATAATCTGTGTGACCACTCATGGTCTTACAGGTACCTGTCTTGACGTTCCATAGTCTCACCGTATTATCACTACTTCCCGATACGATGAACTCTGAATCACTGGATATAGCCACAGATGATATATAACTAGTGTGACCACTCATGGTCTTACAGGTACCTGTCTTGACGTTCCATAGTCTCACCGTATAATCATGACTTCCCGATACGATGAACTCTGAATCACTGGATATAGCCACAGATCTTACATAATTTGTGTGACCACTCATGGTCTTACAGGTACCTGTCTTGACGTTCCATAGTCTCACCGTATAATCTGCACTTCCCGATACGATGAACTCTGAATCACTGGATATAGCCACAGATGATACATAACTAGTGTGACCACTCATGGTCTTACAGGTACCTGTCTTGACGTCCCATAGTCTCACCGTCTTATCATCACTTTCCGATACGATGAACTCTGAATCAATGGATATAGCCACAGATAATACATAACTAGTGTGACCACTCATGGTCTTACAGGTACCTGTCTTGACGTCCCATAGTCTCACCGTATAATCTGCACTTCCCGATACGATGAACTCTGAATCACTGGATATAGCCACAGATAATACATAATCTGTGTGACCACTCATGGTCTTACAGGTACCTGTCTTGACGTCCCATAGTCTCACCGTCTCATCTCAACTTACCGATACGATGAACTCACAATCAATGGATATAGCCACAGATGATACATAATGTCTGTGACCACTCATGGTCTTACAGGTACCTGTCTTGACGTCCCATAGTCTCACCGTAATATCATCACTTCCCGATACGATGAACTCTGAATCAATGGATATAGCCACAGATAATACATAACTAGTGTGACCACTCATGGTCTTACAGGTACCTGTCTTGACGTCCCATAGTCTCACCGTATAATCTGCACTTCCCGATACGATGAACTCTGAATCACTGGATATAGCCACAGATAATACATAACTAGTGTGACCACTCATGGTCTTACAGGTACCTGTCTTGACGTTCCATAGTCTCACCGTCTCATCTCTACTTCCCGATACGATGAACTCTGAATCACTGGATATAGCCACAGATAATACAGAATTTGTGTGACCACTCATGGTCTTACAGGTACCTGCCTTGACGTTCCATAGTCTCACCGTCTTATCATCACTTCCCGATACGATGAACTCTGAATCACTGGATATAGCCTCAGATCTTACAGAATTTGTGTGACCACTCATGGTCTTACAGGTACCTGTCTTGACGTCCCATAGTCTCACCGTCTCATCTCTACTTCCCGATACGATGAACTCTGAATCACTGGATATAGCCACAGATGATACATGACCAGTGTGACCACTCATGGTCTTACAGGTACCTGTCTTGACGTCCCATAGTCTCACCGTATAATCTCAACTTCCCGATACGATGAACTCTGAATCACTGGATATAGCCACAGATGATACATAACTAGTGTGACCACTCATGGTCTTACAGGTACCTGTCTTGACGTTCCATAGTCTCACCGTATTATCACTACTTCCCGATACGATGAACTCTGAATCACTGGATATAGCCACAGATGATACATAACTAGTGTGACCACTCATGGTCTTACAGGTACCTGTCTTGACGTTCCATAGTCTCACCGTCTCATCTGCACTTCCCGATACGATGAACTCTGAATCACTGGATATAGCCACAGATGATACATAACTAGTGTGACCACTCATGGTCTTACAGGTACCTGTCTTGACGTCCCATAGTCTCACCGTATAATCTGCACTTCCCGATACGATGAACTCTGAATCACTGGATATAGCCACAGATGATATATAACTAGTGTGACCACTCATGGTCTTACAGGTACCTGTCTTGACGTCCCATAGTCTCACCGTATAATCTGCACTTCCCGATACGATGAACTCTGAATCACTGGATATAGCCACAGATAATACATAACTAGTGTGACCACTCATGGTCTTACAGGTACCTGTCTTGACGTCCCATAGTCTCACCGTAATATCATCACTTCCCGATACGATGAACTCTGAATCAATGGATATAGCCACAGATAATACATAACTAGTGTGACCACTCATGGTCTTACAGGTACCTGTCTTGACGTTCCATAGTCTCACCGTCTCATCTGCACTTCCCGATACGATGAACTCTGAATCACTGGATATAGCCACAGATGATACATAACTAGTGTGACCACTCATGGTCTTACAGGTACCTGTCTTGACGTCCCATAGTCTCACCGTATAATCTGCACTTCCCGATACGATGAACTCTGAATCAATGGATATAGCCACAGATGATATATAACTAGTGTGACCACTCATGGTCTTACAGGTACCTGTCTTGACGTCCCATAGTCTCACCGTCTCATCTGTACTTCCCGATACGATGAACTCTGAATCACTGGATATAGCCACAGATGATACATAATTTCTGTGACCACTCATGGTCTTACAGGTACCTGTCTTGACGTTCCATAGTCTCACCGTCTCATCTGCACTTCCCGATACGATGAACTCTGAATCACTGGATATAGCCTCAGATCTTACAGAATTTGTGTGACCACTCATGGTCTTACAGGTACCTGTCTTGACGTTCCATAGTCTCACCGTCTCATCTCTACTTACCGATACGATGAACTCTGAATCACTGGATATAGCCACAGATGATACATAATGTCTGTGACCACTCATGGTCTTACAGGTACCTGTCTTGACGTTCCATAGTCTCACCGTCTCATCTCTACTTACCGATACGATGAACTCTGAATCAATGGATATAGCCACAGATCTTACAGAATTTGTGTGACCACTCATGGTCTTACAGGTACCTGTCTTGACGTTCCATAGTCTCACCGTCTCATCTGCACTTCCCGATACGATGAACTCTGAATCACTGGATATAGCCTCAGATCTTACAGAATTTGTGTGACCACTCATGGTCTTACAGGTACCTGTCTTGACGTTCCATAGTCTCACCGTATTATCACTACTTCCCGATACGATGAACTCTGAATCAATGGATATAGCCACAGATGATACATAATGTCTGTGACCACTCATGGTCTTACAGGTACCTGTCTTGACGTTCCATAGTCTCACCGTCTCATCTCTACTTCCCGATACGATGAACTCTGAATCAATGGATATAGCCACAGATAATACATAATCTGTGTGACCACTCATGGTCTTACAGGTACCTGTCTTGACGTCCCATAGTCTCACCGTCTTATCTGCACTTCCCGATACGATGAACTCTGAATCACTGGATATAGCCTCAGATCTTACAGAATTTGTGTGACCACTCATGGTCTTACAGGTACCTGTCTTGACGTTCCATAGTCTCACCGTCTCATCTCTACTTCCCGATACGATGAACTCTGAATCACTGGATATAGCCACAGATGATACATGACCAGTGTGACCACTCATGGTCTTACAGGTACCTGTCTTGACGTCCCATAGTCTCACCGTCTCATCTGCACTTCCCGATACGATGAACTCTGAATCACTGGATATAGCCACAGATAATACATAACTAGTGTGACCACTCATGGTCTTACAGGTACCTGTCTTGACGTCCCATAGTCTCACCGTAATATCATCACTTCCCGATACGATGAACTCTGAATCAATGGATATAGCCACAGATAATACATAATCTGTGTGACCACTCATGGTCTTACAGGTACCTGTCTTGACGTTCCATAGTCTCACCGTCTCATCTGCACTTCCCGATACGATGAACTCTGAATCACTGGATATAGCCACAGATGATACATAACTAGTGTGACCACTCATGGTCTTACAGGTACCTGTCTTGACGTTCCATAGTCTCACCGTAATATCATCACTTCCCGATACGATGAACTCTGAATCACTGGATATAGCCACATATAATACATGACCAGTGTGACCACTCATGGTCTTACAGGTACCTGTCTTGACGTCCCATAGTCTCACCGTATAATCTGCACTTCCCGATACGATGAACTCTGAATCACTGGATATAGCCACAGATAATACATAACTAGTGTGACCACTCATGGTCTTACAGGTACCTGTCTTGACGTTCCATAGTCTCACCGTCTCATCTGCACTTCCCGATACGATGAACTCTGAATCAATGGATATAGCCACAGATAATACATAATCTGTGTGACCACTCATGGTCTTACAGGTACCTGTCTTGACGTTCCATAGTCTCACCGTCTCATCTGCACTTCCCGATACGATGAACTCTGAATCAATGGATATAGCCACAGATGATACATAACTAGTGTGACCACTCATGGTCTTACAGGTACCTGTCTTGACGTCCCATAGTCTCACCGTAATATCATCACTTCCCGATACGATGAACTCTGAATCACTGGATATAGCCACAGATAATACATAATCTGTGTGACCACTCATGGTCTTACAGGTACCTGTCTTGACGTTCCATAGTCTCACCGTATTATCACTACTTCCCGATACAATGAACTCTGAATCACTGGATATAGCCACAGATAATACATAATTTGTGTGACCACTCATGGTCTTACAGGTACCTGTCTTGACGTTCCATAGTCTCACCGTCTTATCATCACTTCCCGATACGATGAACTCTGAATCAATGGATATAGCCACAGCATATATAAAATAAGAGTGATCACTCATGGTCTTACAGGTACCTGTCTTGACGTCCCATAGTCTCACCGTATAATCTCAACTTCCCGATACGATGAACTCTGAATCACTGGATATAGCCACAGATGATACATAACTAGTATGACCACTCATGGTCTTACAGGTACCTGTCTTGACGTCCCATAGTCTCACCGTAATATCATCACTTCCCGATACGATGAACTCTGAATCAATGGATATAGCCACAGATAATACATAATCTGTGTGACCACTCATGGTCTTACAGGTACCTGTCTTGACGTCCCATAGTCTCACCGTCTCATCTGCACTTCCCGATACGATGAACTCTGAATCACTGGATATAGCCACAGATGATACATAACTAGTGTGACCACTCATGGTCTTACAGGTACCTGTCTTGACGTTCCATAGTCTCACCGTCTCATCTCTACTTACCGATACGATGAACTCTGAATCACTGGATATAGCCACAGATCTTACAGAATTTGTGTGACCACTCATGGTCTTACAGGTACCTGTCTTGACGTTCCATAGTCTCACCGTCTCATCTCTACTTCCCGATACGATGAACTCTGAATCACTGGATATAGCCTCAGATCTTACAGAATTTGTGTGACCACTCATGGTCTTACAGGTACCTGTCTTGACGTTCCATAGTCTCACCGTCTCATCTCTACTTACCGATACGATGAACTCTGAATCACTGGATATAGCCACAGATGATACATGACCAGTGTGACCACTCATGGTCTTACAGGTACCTGTCTTGACGTTCCATAGTCTCACCGTCTCATCTCTACTTCCCGATACGATGAACTCTGAATCACTGGATATAGCCACAGATAATACAGAATTTGTGTGACCACTCATGGTCTTACAGGTACCTGTCTTGACGTTCCATAGTCTCACCGTATTATCACTACTTCCCGATACGATGAACTCTGAATCACTGGATATAGCCTCAGATCTTACAGAATTTGTGTGACCACTCATGGTCTTACAGGTACCTGTCTTGACGTCCCATAGTCTCACCGTATAATCTGCACTTCCCGATACGATGAACTCTGAATCACTGGATATAGCCACAGATAATACATAATTTGTGTGACCACTCATGGTCTTACAGGTACCTGTCTTGACGTCCCATAGTCTCACCGTAATATCATCACTTCCCGATACGATGAACTCTGAATCAATGGATATAGCCACAGATAATACATAATCTGTGTGACCACTCATGGTCTTACAGGTACCTGTCTTGACGTTCCATAGTCTCACCGTCTCATCTGCACTTCCCGATACGATGAACTCTGAATCACTGGATATAGCCACAGATGATACATAACTAGTGTGACCACTCATGGTCTTACAGGTACCTGTCTTGACGTTCCATAGTCTCACCGTCTCATCTCTACTTGCCGATACGATGAACTCTGAATCACTGGATATAGCCACAGATAATACATAATTTGTGTGACCACTCATGGTCTTACAGGTACCTGTCTTGACGTTCCATAGTCTCACCGTATTATCATCACTTCCCGATACGATGAACTCTGAATCACTGGATATAGCCACAGCATATACATAACTAGTGTGACCACTCATGGTCTTACAGGTACCTGTCTTGACGTTCCATAGTCTCACCGTCTCATCTCTACTTTCCGATACGATGAACTCTGAATCACTGGATATAGCCACAGATGATACATAACTAGTATGACCACTCATGGTCTTACAGGTACCTGTCTTGACGTCCCATAGTCTCACCGTAATATCATCACTTCCCGATACGATGAACTCTGAATCAATGGATATAGCCACAGATAATACATAATCTGTGTGACCACTCATGGTCTTACAGGTACCTGTCTTGACGTCCCATAGTCTCACCGTCTCATCTGCACTTCCCGATACGATGAACTCTGAATCACTGGATATAGCCACAGATGATACATAACTAGTGTGACCACTCATGGTCTTACAGGTACCTGTCTTGACGTTCCATAGTCTCACCGTCTCATCTCTACTTACCGATACGATGAACTCTGAATCACTGGATATAGCCACAGATCTTACAGAATTTGTGTGACCACTCATGGTCTTACAGGTACCTGTCTTGACGTTCCATAGTCTCACCGTCTCATCTCTACTTCCCGATACGATGAACTCTGAATCACTGGATATAGCCTCAGATCTTACAGAATTTGTGTGACCACTCATGGTCTTACAGGTACCTGTCTTGACGTTCCATAGTCTCACCGTCTCATCTCTACTTACCGATACGATGAACTCTGAATCACTGGATATAGCCACAGATGATACATGACCAGTGTGACCACTCATGGTCTTACAGGTACCTGTCTTGACGTTCCATAGTCTCACCGTCTCATCTCTACTTCCCGATACGATGAACTCTGAATCACTGGATATAGCCACAGATAATACAGAATTTGTGTGACCACTCATGGTCTTACAGGTACCTGTCTTGACGTTCCATAGTCTCACCGTATTATCACTACTTCCCGATACGATGAACTCTGAATCACTGGATATAGCCTCAGATCTTACAGAATTTGTGTGACCACTCATGGTCTTACAGGTACCTGTCTTGACGTCCCATAGTCTCACCGTATAATCTGCACTTCCCGATACGATGAACTCTGAATCACTGGATATAGCCACAGATAATACATAATTTGTGTGACCACTCATGGTCTTACAGGTACCTGTCTTGACGTCCCATAGTCTCACCGTAATATCATCACTTCCCGATACGATGAACTCTGAATCAATGGATATAGCCACAGATAATACATAATCTGTGTGACCACTCATGGTCTTACAGGTACCTGTCTTGACGTTCCATAGTCTCACCGTCTCATCTGCACTTCCCGATACGATGAACTCTGAATCACTGGATATAGCCACAGATGATACATAACTAGTGTGACCACTCATGGTCTTACAGGTACCTGTCTTGACGTTCCATAGTCTCACCGTCTCATCTCTACTTGCCGATACGATGAACTCTGAATCACTGGATATAGCCACAGATAATACATAATTTGTGTGACCACTCATGGTCTTACAGGTACCTGTCTTGACGTTCCATAGTCTCACCGTATTATCATCACTTCCCGATACGATGAACTCTGAATCACTGGATATAGCCACAGCATATACATAACTAGTGTGACCACTCATGGTCTTACAGGTACCTGTCTTGACGTTCCATAGTCTCACCGTCTCATCTCTACTTTCCGATACGATGAACTCTGAATCACTGGATATAGCCACAGATGATACATAACTAGTGTGACCACTCATGGTCTTACAGGTACCTGTCTTGACGTCCCATAGTCTCACCGTAATATCAGCACTTCCCGATACGATGAACTCTGAATCACTGGATATAGCCACAGATAATACATAATCTGTGTGACCACTCATGGTCTTACAGGTACCTGTCTTGACGTCCCATAGTCTCACCGTATAATCTCAACTTCCCGATACGATGAACTCTGAATCACTGGATATAGCCACAGCATATACAGAACTAGTGTGACCACTCATGGTCTTACAGGTACCTGTCTTGACGTCCCATAGTCTCACCGTATAATCATTACTTCCCGATACGATGAACTCTGAATCAATGGATATAGCCTCAGATCTTACAGAATTTGTGTGACCACTCATGGTCTTACAGGTACCTGTCTTGACGTTCCATAGTCTCACCGTATTATCACTACTTCCCGATACGATGAACTCTGAATCACTGGATATAGCCACAGATAATACATAACTAGTGTGACCACTCATGGTCTTACAGGTACCTGTCTTGACGTTCCATAGTCTCACCGTATTATCACTACTTCCCGATACGATGAACTCTGAATCACTGGATATAGCCACAGATGATACATAACTAGTGTGACCACTCATGGTCTTACAGGTACCTGTCTTGACGTTCCATAGTCTCACCGTCTCATCTGCACTTCCCGATACGATGAACTCTGAATCACTGGATATAGCCTCAGATCTTACAGAATTTGTGTGACCACTCATGGTCTTACAGGTACCTGTCTTGACGTTCCATAGTCTCACCGTCTCATCTCTACTTCCCGATACGATGAACTCTGAATCAATGGATATAGCCACAGATAATACATAATCTGTGTGACCACTCATGGTCTTACAGGTACCTGTCTTGACGTTCCATAGTCTCACCGTCTCATCTGCACTTCCCGATACGATGAACTCTGAATCACTGGATATAGCCACAGATGATACATAACTAGTGTGACCACTCATGGTCTTACAGGTACCTGTCTTGACGTTCCATAGTCTCACCGTCTCATCTCTACTTCCCGATACGATGAACTCTGAATCAATGGATATAGCCACAGATGATACATGACCAGTGTGACCACTCATGGTCTTACAGGTACCTGTCTTGACGTCCCATAGTCTCACCGTATAATCTCTACTTGCCGATACGATGAACTCTGAATCACTGGATATAGCCACAGATAATACATAATTTGTGTGACCACTCATGGTCTTACAGGTACCTGTCTTGACGTTCCATAGTCTCACCGTCTTATCATCACTTCCCGATACGATGAACTCTGAATCAATGGATATAGCCACAGATAATACATAATCTGTGTGACCACTCATGGTCTTACAGGTACCTGTCTTGACGTCCCATAGTCTCACCGTCTTATCATCACTTTCCGATACGATGAACTCTGAATCAATGGATATAGCCACAGATAATACATAACTAGTGTGACCACTCATGGTCTTACAGGTACCTGTCTTGACGTCCCATAGTCTCACCGTATAATCTGCACTTTCCGATACGATGAACTCTGAATCAATGGATATAGCCACAGATAATACATAACTAGTGTGACCACTCATGGTCTTACAGGTACCTGCCTTGACGTTCCATAGTCTCACCGTATAATCTGCACTTCCCGATACGATGAACTCTGAATCACTGGATATAGCCACAGATCTTACAGAATTTGTGTGACCACTCATGGTCTTACAGGTACCTGCCTTGACGTTCCATAGTCTCACCGTATAATCATCACTTCCCGATACGATGAACTCTGAATCACTGGATATAGCCACAGATGATACATAACTAGTGTGACCACTCATGGTCTTACAGGTACCTGTCTTGACGTTCCATAGTCTCACCGTCTTATCATCACTTCCCGATACGATGAACTCTGAATCACTGGATATAGCCACAGATGATACATAATCTGTGTGACCACTCATTGTCTTACAGGTACCTGTCTTGACGTTCCATAGTCTCACCGTCTCATCTGCACTTCCCGATACGATGAACTCTGAATCACTGGATATAGCCACAGATGATACATAATCTGTGTGACCACTCATGGTCTTACAGGTACCTGTCTTGACGTTCCATAGTCTCACCGTCTCATCTCTACTTCCCGATACGATGAACTCTGAATCAATGGATATAGCCACAGATGATACATAACTAGTGTGACCACTCATGGTCTTACAGGTACCTGTCTTGACGTTCCATAGTCTCACCGTCTCATCTCTACTTCCCGATACGATGAACTCTGAATCAATGGATATAGCCACAGATGATACATAACTAGTGTGACCACTCATGGTCTTACAGGTACCTGTCTTGACGTTCCATAGTCTCACCGTCTCATCTGCACTTCCCGATACGATGAACTCTGAATCACTGGATATAGCCTCAGATCTTACAGAATTTGTGTGACCACTCATGGTCTTACAGGTACCTGTCTTGACGTTCCATAGTCTCACCGTCTCATCTCTACTTACCGATACGATGAACTCTGAATCACTGGATATAGCCACAGATGATACATGACCAGTGTGACCACTCATGGTCTTACAGGTACCTGTCTTGACGTTCCATAGTCTCACCGTATTATCACTACTTCCCGATACGATGAACTCTGAATCAATGGATATAGCCACAGATGATACATAACTAGTGTGACCACTCATGGTCTTACAGGTACCTGTCTTGACGTTCCATAGTCTCACCGTCTCATCTCTACTTCCCGATACGATGAACTCTGAATCAATGGATATAGCCACAGATGATACATAACTAGTGTGACCACTCATGGTCTTACAGGTACCTGTCTTGACGTTCCATAGTCTCACCGTATTATCACTACTTCCCGATACGATGAACTCTGAATCACTGGATATAGCCACAGATGATACATAACTAGTGTGACCACTCATGGTCTTACAGGTACCTGTCTTGACGTTCCATAGTCTCACCGTCTCATCTGCACTTCCCGATACGATGAACTCTGAATCACTGGATATAGCCTCAGATCTTACAGAATTTGTGTGACCACTCATGGTCTTACAGGTACCTGTCTTGACGTTCCATAGTCTCACCGTCTCATCTCTACTTACCGATACGATGAACTCTGAATCACTGGATATAGCCACAGATGATACATGACCAGTGTGACCACTCATGGTCTTACAGGTACCTGTCTTGACGTTCCATAGTCTCACCGTCTCATCTCTACTTCCCGATACGATGAACTCTGAATCAATGGATATAGCCACAGATAATACAGAATTTGTGTGACCACTCATGGTCTTACAGGTACCTGTCTTGACGTTCCATAGTCTCACCGTCTCATCTGCACTTCCCGATACGATGAACTCTGAATCACTGGATATAGCCACAGATAATACAGAATTTGTGTGACCACTCATGGTCTTACAGGTACCTGCCTTGACGTTCCATAGTCTCACCGTCTTATCATCACTTCCCGATACGATGAACTCTGAATCACTGGATATAGCCTCAGATCTTACAGAATTTGTGTGACCACTCATGGTCTTACAGGTACCTGTCTTGACGTCCCATAGTCTCACCGTCTCATCTCTACTTCCCGATACGATGAACTCTGAATCACTGGATATAGCCACAGATGATACATGACCAGTGTGACCACTCATGGTCTTACAGGTACCTGTCTTGACGTTCCATAGTCTCACCGTATTATCACTACTTCCCGATACGATGAACTCTGAATCAATGGATATAGCCACAGATGATACATAACTAGTGTGACCACTCATGGTCTTACAGGTACCTGTCTTGACGTTCCATAGTCTCACCGTCTCATCTCTACTTCCCGATACGATGAACTCTGAATCAATGGATATAGCCACAGATGATACATAACTAGTGTGACCACTCATGGTCTTACAGGTACCTGTCTTGACGTTCCATAGTCTCACCGTCTTATCATCACTTCCCGATACGATGAACTCTGAATCAATGGATATAGCCACAGATGATACATAACTAGTGTGACCACTCATGGTCTTACAGGTACCTGTCTTGACGTTCCATAGTCTCACCGTCTCATCTGCACTTCCCGATACGATGAACTCTGAATCACTGGATATAGCCACAGATGATACATAACTAGTGTGACCACTCATGGTCTTACAGGTACCTGTCTTGACGTCCCATAGTCTCACCGTATAATCTGCACTTCCCGATACGATGAACTCTGAATCACTGGATATAGCCACAGATGATACATGACCAGTGTGACCACTCATGGTCTTACAGGTACCTGTCTTGACGTTCCATAGTCTCACCGTCTCATCTCTACTTCCCGATACGATGAACTCTGAATCAATGGATATAGCCACAGATGATACATAACTAGTGTGACCACTCATGGTCTTACAGGTACCTGTCTTGACGTTCCATAGTCTCACCGTCTCATCTCTACTTACCGATACGATGAACTCTGAATCACTGGATATAGCCACAGATAATACATAATTTGTGTGACCACTCATGGTCTTACAGGTACCTGTCTTGACGTTCCATAGTCTCACCGTCTCATCTCTACTTCCCGATACGATGAACTCTGAATCAATGGATATAGCCACAGATGATACATAACTAGTGTAACCACTCATGGTCTTACAGGTACCTGTCTTGACGTTCCATAGTCTCACCGTCTCATCTGCACTTCCCGATACGATGAACTCTGAATCACTGGATATAGCCTCAGATCTTACAGAATTTGTGTGACCACTCATGGTCTTACAGGTACCTGTCTTGACGTCCCATAGTCTCACCGTCTCATCTCTACTTCCCGATACGATGAACTCTGAATCAATGATAAAGCCACAGATGATATATAACTAGTGTGACCACTCATGGTCTTACAGGTACCTGTCTTGACGTCCCATAGTCTCACCGTATAATCTGCACTTCCCGATACGATGAACTCTGAATCACTGGATATAGCCACAGATGATATATAACTAGTGTGACCACTCATGGTCTTACAGGTACCTGTCTTGACGTTCCATAGTCTCACCGTCTCATCTCTACTTACCGATACGATGAACTCTGAATCACTGGATATAGCCACAGATAATACATAATTTGTGTGACCACTCATGGTCTTACAGGTACCTGTCTTGACGTTCCATAGTCTCACCGTCTCATCTCTACTTCCCGATACGATGAACTCTGAATCAATGGATATAGCCACAGATGATACATAACTAGTGTAACCACTCATGGTCTTACAGGTACCTGTCTTGACGTTCCATAGTCTCACCGTCTCATCTGCACTTCCCGATACGATGAACTCTGAATCACTGGATATAGCCTCAGATCTTACAGAATTTGTGTGACCACTCATGGTCTTACAGGTACCTGTCTTGACGTCCCATAGTCTCACCGTCTCATCTCTACTTCCCGATACGATGAACTCTGAATCAATGATAAAGCCACAGATGATATATAACTAGTGTGACCACTCATGGTCTTACAGGTACCTGTCTTGACGTCCCATAGTCTCACCGTATAATCTGCACTTCCCGATACGATGAACTCTGAATCACTGGATATAGCCACAGATGATATATAACTAGTGTGACCACTCATGGTCTTACAGGTACCTGTCTTGACGTTCCATAGTCTCACCGTCTCATCTCTACTTCCCGATACGATGAACTCTGAATCACTGGATATAGCCACAGATGATACATAACTAGTGTGACCACTCATGGTCTTACAGGTACCTGTCTTGACGTCCCATAGTCTCACCGTATAATCTTCTCTTCCCGATACGATGAACTCTGAATCACTGGATATAGCCACAGATGATACATGACCAGTGTGACCACTCATGGTCTTACAGGTACCTGTCTTGACGTTCCATAGTCTCACCGTCTCATCTCTACTTCCCGATACGATGAACTCTGAATCAATGGATATAGCCACAGATGATACATAACTAGTGTGACCACTCATGGTCTTACAGGTACCTGTCTTGACGTTCCATAGTCTCACCGTCTCATCTGCACTTCCCGATACGATGAACTCTGAATCACTGGATATAGCCTCAGATGATACATGACCAGTGTGACCACTCATGGTCTTACAGGTACCTGTCTTGACGTCCCATAGTCTCACCGTATAATCTCAACTTCCCGATACGATGAACTCTGAATCACTGGATATAGCCACAGATGATACATAACTAGTGTGACCACTCATGGTCTTACAGGTACCTGTCTTGACGTTCCATAGTCTCACCGTCTAATCATAACTTCCCGATACGATGAACTCTGAATCAATGGATATAGCCACAGATAATACATAACTAGTGTGACCACTCATGGTCTTACAGGTACCTGTCTTGACGTTCCATAGTCTCACCGTATTATCTCTACTTGCCGATACGATGAACTCTGAATCACTGGATATAGCCACAGATAATACAGAATTTGTGTGACCACTCATGGTCTTACAGGTACCTGTCTTGACGTTCCATAGTCTCACCGTCTTATCATCACTTCCCGATACGATGAACTCTGAATCACTGGATATAGCCACAGATAATACATAATCTGTGTGACCACTCATGGTCTTACAGGTACCTGTCTTGACGTCCCATAGTCTCACCGTAATATCATCACTTCCCGATACGATGAACTCTGAATCAATGGATATAGCCACAGATAATACATAATCTGTGTGACCACTCATGGTCTTACAGGTACCTGTCTTGACGTTCCATAGTCTCACCGTCTCATCTGCACTTCCCGATACGATGAACTCTGAATCACTGGATATAGCCACAGATGATACATAACTAGTGTGACCACTCATGGTCTTACAGGTACCTGTCTTGACGTCCCATAGTCTCACCGTCTAATCATAACTTCCCGATACGATGAACTCTGAATCACTGGATATAGCCACAGCATATACATAACTAGTGTGACCACTCATGGTCTTACAGGTACCTGTCTTGACGTTCCATAGTCTCACCGTCTCATCTCTACTTTCCGATACGATGAACTCTGAATCAATGGATATAGCCACAGATGATACATAACTAGTGTGACCACTCATGGTCTTACAGGTACCTGTCTTGACGTTCCATAGTCTCACCGTCTTATCATCACTTCCCGATACGATGAACTCTGAATCACTGGATATAGCCACAGATAATACATAATCTGTGTGACCACTCATGGTCTTACAGGTACCTGTCTTGACGTTCCATAGTCTCACCGTCTCATCTGCACTTCCCGATACGATGAACTCTGAATCACTGGATATAGCCACAGATGATACATAACTAGTGTGACCACTCATGGTCTTACAGGTACCTGTCTTGACGTCCCATAGTCTCACCGTCTAATCATAACTTCCCGATACGATGAACTCTGAATCACTGGATATAGCCACAGCATATACATAACTAGTGTGACCACTCATGGTCTTACAGGTACCTGTCTTGACGTTCCATAGTCTCACCGTCTCATCTCTACTTTCCGATACGATGAACTCTGAATCAATGGATATAGCCACAGATGATACATAACTAGTGTGACCACTCATGGTCTTACAGGTACCTGTCTTGACGTTCCATAGTCTCACCGTATTATCTCTACTTGCCGATACGATGAACTCTGAATCACTGGATATAGCCACAGATAATACAGAATTTGTGTGACCACTCATGGTCTTACAGGTACCTGTCTTGACGTTCCATAGTCTCACCGTATAATCTGCACTTCCCGATACGATGAACTCTGAATCACTGGATATAGCCACAGATAATACATAATCTGTGTGACCACTCATGGTCTTACAGGTACCTGTCTTGACGTTCCATAGTCTCACCGTCTCATCTCTACTTTCCGATACGATGAACTCTGAATCAATGGATATAGCCACAGATAATACAGAATTTGTGTGACCACTCATGGTCTTACAGGTACCTGTCTTGACGTCCCATAGTCTCACCGTAATATCATCACTTCCCGATACGATGAACTCTGAATCAATGGATATAGCCACAGATAATACAGAATTTGTGTGACCACTCATGGTCTTACAGGTACCTGTCTTGACGTTCCATAGTCTCACCGTCTTATCATCACTTCCCGATACGATGAACTCTGAATCACTGGATATAGCCACAGATAATACATAATCTGTGTGACCACTCATGGTCTTACAGGTACCTGTCTTGACGTCCCATAGTCTCACCGTCTCATCTCTACTTCCCGATACGATGAACTCTGAATCACTGGATATAGCCACAGATGATACATGACCAGTGTGACCACTCATGGTCTTACAGGTACCTGTCTTGACGTTCCATAGTCTCACCGTCTCATCTCTACTTCCCGATACGATGAACTCTGAATCACTGGATATAGCCACAGATGATATATAACTAGTGTGACCACTCATGGTCTTACAGGTACCTGTCTTGACGTCCCATAGTCTCACCGTATAATCTGCACTTCCCGATACGATGAACTCTGAATCACTGGATATAGCCACAGATGATATATAACTAGTGTGACCACTCATGGTCTTACAGGTACCTGTCTTGACGTTCCATAGTCTCACCGTCTCATCTCTACTTCCCGATACGATGAACTCTGAATCAATGGATATAGCCACAGATGATAAATAACTAGTGTGACCACTCATGGTCTTACAGGTACCTGTCTTGACGTTCCATAGTCTCACCGTATAATCTGCACTTCCCGATACGATGAACTCTGAATCACTGGATATAGCCACAGATGATATATAACTAGTGTGACCACTCATGGTCTTACAGGTACCTGTCTTGACGTTCCATAGTCTCACCGTCTCATCTCTACTTACCGATACGATGAACTCTGAATCAATGGATATAGCCACAGATGATACATAACTAGTGTGACCACTCATGGTCTTACAGGTACCTGTCTTGACGTTCCATAGTCTCACCGTCTCATCTGCACTTCCCGATACGATGAACTCTGAATCACTGGATATAGCCACAGATAATACATAACTAGTGTGACCACTCATGGTCTTACAGGTACCTGTCTTGACGTCCCATAGTCTCACCGTCTCATCTCTACTTGCCGATACGATGAACTCTGAATCACTGGATATAGCCACAGATGATATATAACTAGTGTGACCACTCATGGTCTTACAGGTACCTGTCTTGACGTTCCATAGTCTCACCGTCTCATCTCTACTTCCCGATACGATGAACTCTGAATCAATGGATATAGCCACAGATGATATATAACTAGTGTGACCACTCATGGTCTTACAGGTACCTGTCTTGACGTTCCATAGTCTCACCGTCTTATCACTACTTCCCGATACGATGAACTCTGAATCACTGGATATAGCCACAGATGATATATAACTAGTGTGACCACTCATGGTCTTACAGGTACCTGTCTTGACGTTCCATAGTCTCACCGTCTCATCTCTACTTCCCGATACGATGAACTCTGAATCAATGATAAAGCCACAGATGATATATAACTAGTGTGACCACTCATGGTCTTACAGGTACCTGTCTTGACGTCACATAGTCTCACCGTATAATCTGCACTTCCCGATACGATGAACTCTGAATCACTGGATATAGCCTCAGATCTTACAGAATTTGTGTGACCACTCATGGTCTTACAGGTACCTGTCTTGACGTTCCATAGTCTCACCGTCTCATCTCTACTTCCCGATACGATGAACTCTGAATCAATGGATATAGCCACAGATGATAAATAACTAGTGTGACCACTCATGGTCTTACAGGTACCTGTCTTGACGTTCCATAGTCTCACCGTATAATCTGCACTTCCCGATACGATGAACTCTGAATCACTGGATATAGCCACAGATGATAAATAACTAGTGTGACCACTCATGGTCTTACAGGTACCTGTCTTGACGTCCCATAGTCTCACCGTCTCATCTCTACTTACCGATACGATGAACTCTGAATCAATGGATATAGCCACAGATGATACATAACTAGTGTGACCACTCATGGTCTTACAGGTACCTGTCTTGACGTTCCATAGTCTCACCGTCTCATCTGCACTTCCCGATACGATGAACTCTGAATCACTGGATATAGCCACAGATGATACATAACTAGTGTGACCACTCATGGTCTTACAGGTACCTGTCTTGACGTTCCATAGTCTCACCGTAATATCATAACTTCCCGATACGATGAACTCTGAATCACTGGATATAGCCACAGCATATACATAACTAGTGTGACCACTCATGGTCTTACAGGTACCTGTCTTGACGTTCCATAGTCTCACCGTCTCATCTCTACTTTCCGATACGATGAACTCTGAATCAATGGATATAGCCACAGATGATACATAACTAGTGTGACCACTCATGGTCTTACAGGTACCTGTCTTGACGTCCCATAGTCTCACCGTATAATCTGCACTTCCCGATACGATGAACTCTGAATCACTGGATATAGCCACAGATGATATATAACTAGTGTGACCACTCATGGTCTTACAGGTACCTGTCTTGACGTTCCATAGTCTCACCGTCTCATCTCTACTTCCCGATACGATGAACTCTGAATCAATGGATATAGCCACAGATGATAAATAACTAGTGTGACCACTCATGGTCTTACAGGTACCTGTCTTGACGTTCCATAGTCTCACCGTATAATCTGCACTTCCCGATACGATGAACTCTGAATCACTGGATATAGCCACAGATGATATATAACTAGTGTGACCACTCATGGTCTTACAGGTACCTGTCTTGACGTTCCATAGTCTCACCGTCTCATCTCTACTTACCGATACGATGAACTCTGAATCAATGGATATAGCCACAGATGATACATAACTAGTGTGACCACTCATGGTCTTACAGGTACCTGTCTTGACGTTCCATAGTCTCACCGTCTCATCTGCACTTCCCGATACGATGAACTCTGAATCACTGGATATAGCCACAGATAATACAGAATTTGTGTGACCACTCATGGTCTTACAGGTACCTGTCTTGACGTTCCATAGTCTCACCGTCTTATCATCACTTCCCGATACGATGAACTCTGAATCACTGGATATAGCCACAGATAATACATAATCTGTGTGACCACTCATGGTCTTACAGGTACCTGTCTTGACGTCCCATAGTCTCACCGTAATATCATCACTTCCCGATACGATGAACTCTGAATCAATGGATATAGCCACAGATAATACATAATCTGTGTGACCACTCATGGTCTTACAGGTACCTGTCTTGACGTTCCATAGTCTCACCGTCTCATCTGCACTTCCCGATACGATGAACTCTGAATCACTGGATATAGCCACAGATGATACATAACTAGTGTGACCACTCATGGTCTTACAGGTACCTGTCTTGACGTCCCATAGTCTCACCGTCTAATCATAACTTCCCGATACGATGAACTCTGAATCACTGGATATAGCCACAGCATATACATAACTAGTGTGACCACTCATGGTCTTACAGGTACCTGTCTTGACGTTCCATAGTCTCACCGTCTCATCTGCACTTCCCGATACGATGAACTCTGAATCACTGGATATAGCCACAGATGATACATAACTAGTGTGACCACTCATGGTCTTACAGGTACCTGTCTTGACGTTCCATAGTCTCACCGTCTAATCATAACTTCCCGATACGATGAACTCTGAATCACTGGATATAGCCACAGATGATATATAACTAGTGTGACCACTCATGGTCTTACAGGTACCTGTCTTGACGTTCCATAGTCTCACCGTCTCATCTCTACTTCCCGATACGATGAACTCTGAATCAATGGATATAGCCACAGATGATAAATAACTAGTGTGACCACTCATGGTCTTACAGGTACCTGTCTTGACGTTCCATAGTCTCACCGTATAATCTGCACTTCCCGATACGATGAACTCTGAATCACTGGATATAGCCACAGATGATATATAACTAGTGTGACCACTCATGGTCTTACAGGTACCTGTCTTGACGTTCCATAGTCTCACCGTCTCATCTGCACTTCCCGATACGATGAACTCTGAATCACTGGATATAGCCACAGATGATACATAATGTCTGTGACCACTCATGGTCTTACAGGTACCTGTCTTGACGTTCCATAGTCTCACCGTCTTATCATCACTTCCCGATACGATGAACTCTGAATCACTGGATATAGCCACAGATGATAAATAACTAGTGTGACCACTCATGGTCTTACAGGTACCTGTCTTGACGTTCCATAGTCTCACCGTCTAATCATAACTTCCCGATACGATGAACTCTGAATCACTGGATATAGCCACAGCATATACATAACTAGTGTGACCACTCATGGTCTTACAGGTACCTGTCTTGACGTTCCATAGTCTCACCGTCTCATCTCTACTTTCCGATACGATGAACTCTGAATCAATGGATATAGCCACAGATGATACATAACTAGTGTGACCACTCATGGTCTTACAGGTACCTGTCTTGACGTTCCATAGTCTCACCGTCTTATCATCACTTCCCGATACGATGAACTCTGAATCACTGGATATAGCCACAGATAATACATAATCTGTGTGACCACTCATGGTCTTACAGGTACCTGTCTTGACGTTCCATAGTCTCACCGTCTCATCTCTACTTACCGATACGATGAACTCTGAATCAATGGATATAGCCACAGATGATACATAACTAGTGTGACCACTCATGGTCTTACAGGTACCTGTCTTGACGTTCCATAGTCTCACCGTATTATCTCTACTTGCCGATACGATGAACTCTGAATCACTGGATATAGCCACAGATAATACAGAATTTGTGTGACCACTCATGGTCTTACAGGTACCTGTCTTGACGTTCCATAGTCTCACCGTCTTATCATCACTTCCCGATACGATGAACTCTGAATCAATGGATATAGCCACAGATGATACATAACTAGTGTGACCACTCATGGTCTTACAGGTACCTGTCTTGACGTTCCATAGTCTCACCGTATTATCTCTACTTGCCGATACGATGAACTCTGAATCACTGGATATAGCCACAGATAATACAGAATTTGTGTGACCACTCATGGTCTTACAGGTACCTGTCTTGACGTTCCATAGTCTCACCGTCTCATCTCTACTTACCGATACGATGAACTCTGAATCAATGGATATAGCCACAGATGATACATAACTAGTGTGACCACTCATGGTCTTACAGGTACCTGTCTTGACGTTCCATAGTCTCACCGTCTCATCTGCACTTCCCGATACGATGAACTCTGAATCACTGGATATAGCCACAGATAATACAGAATTTGTGTGACCACTCATGGTCTTACAGGTACCTGTCTTGACGTTCCATAGTCTCACCGTCTTATCATCACTTCCCGATACGATGAACTCTGAATCACTGGATATAGCCACAGATAATACATAATCTGTGTGACCACTCATGGTCTTACAGGTACCTGTCTTGACGTCCCATAGTCTCACCGTAATATCATCACTTCCCGATACGATGAACTCTGAATCAATGGATATAGCCACAGATAATACATAATCTGTGTGACCACTCATGGTCTTACAGGTACCTGTCTTGACGTTCCATAGTCTCACCGTCTCATCTGCACTTCCCGATACGATGAACTCTGAATCACTGGATATAGCCACAGATAATACAGAATTTGTGTGACCACTCATGGTCTTACAGGTACCTGTCTTGACGTTCCATAGTCTCACCGTCTTATCATCACTTCCCGATACGATGAACTCTGAATCACTGGATATAGCCACAGATAATACATAATCTGTGTGACCACTCATGGTCTTACAGGTACCTGTCTTGACGTCCCATAGTCTCACCGTAATATCATCACTTCCCGATACGATGAACTCTGAATCAATGGATATAGCCACAGATAATACATAATCTGTGTGACCACTCATGGTCTTACAGGTACCTGTCTTGACGTTCCATAGTCTCACCGTCTAATCATAACTTCCCGATACGATGAACTCTGAATCACTGGATATAGCCACAGATGATATATAACTAGTGTGACCACTCATGGTCTTACAGGTACCTGTCTTGACGTTCCATAGTCTCACCGTCTCATCTCTACTTCCCGATACGATGAACTCTGAATCAATGGATATAGCCACAGATGATAAATAACTAGTGTGACCACTCATGGTCTTACAGGTACCTGTCTTGACGTTCCATAGTCTCACCGTATAATCTGCACTTCCCGATACGATGAACTCTGAATCACTGGATATAGCCACAGATGATATATAACTAGTGTGACCACTCATGGTCTTACAGGTACCTGTCTTGACGTTCCATAGTCTCACCGTCTCATCTGCACTTCCCGATACGATGAACTCTGAATCACTGGATATAGCCACAGATAATACAGAATTTGTGTGACCACTCATGGTCTTACAGGTACCTGTCTTGACGTTCCATAGTCTCACCGTCTTATCATCACTTCCCGATACGATGAACTCTGAATCACTGGATATAGCCACAGATGATAAATAACTAGTGTGACCACTCATGGTCTTACAGGTACCTGTCTTGACGTTCCATAGTCTCACCGTCTAATCATAACTTCCCGATACGATGAACTCTGAATCACTGGATATAGCCACAGCATATACATAACTAGTGTGACCACTCATGGTCTTACAGGTACCTGTCTTGACGTTCCATAGTCTCACCGTCTCATCTCTACTTTCCGATACGATGAACTCTGAATCAATGGATATAGCCACAGATGATACATAACTAGTGTGACCACTCATGGTCTTACAGGTACCTGTCTTGACGTTCCATAGTCTCACCGTCTTATCATCACTTCCCGATACGATGAACTCTGAATCACTGGATATAGCCACAGATAATACATAATCTGTGTGACCACTCATGGTCTTACAGGTACCTGTCTTGACGTTCCATAGTCTCACCGTCTCATCTCTACTTACCGATACGATGAACTCTGAATCAATGGATATAGCCACAGATGATACATAACTAGTGTGACCACTCATGGTCTTACAGGTACCTGTCTTGACGTTCCATAGTCTCACCGTATTATCTCTACTTGCCGATACGATGAACTCTGAATCACTGGATATAGCCACAGATAATACAGAATTTGTGTGACCACTCATGGTCTTACAGGTACCTGTCTTGACGTTCCATAGTCTCACCGTCTTATCATCACTTCCCGATACGATGAACTCTGAATCAATGGATAAAGCCACAGATAATACATAATCTGTGTGACCACTCATGGTCTTACAGGTACCTGTCTTGACGTTCCATAGTCTCACCGTCTCATCTCTACTTTCCGATACGATGAACTCTGAATCAATGGATATAGCCACAGATGATACATAACTAGTGTGACCACTCATGGTCTTACAGGTACCTGTCTTGACGTTCCATAGTCTCACCGTCTTATCATCACTTCCCGATACGATGAACTCTGAATCACTGGATATAGCCACAGATAATACATAATCTGTGTGACCACTCATGGTCTTACAGGTACCTGTCTTGACGTTCCATAGTCTCACCGTCTCATCTCTACTTACCGATACGATGAACTCTGAATCAATGGATATAGCCACAGATGATACATAACTAGTGTGACCACTCATGGTCTTACAGGTACCTGTCTTGACGTTCCATAGTCTCACCGTAATATCATAACTTCCCGATACGATGAACTCTGAATCACTGGATATAGCCACAGCATATACATAACTAGTGTGACCACTCATGGTCTTACAGGTACCTGTCTTGACGTTCCATAGTCTCACCGTCTCATCTCTACTTTCCGATACGATGAACTCTGAATCAATGGATATAGCCACAGATGATACATAACTAGTGTGACCACTCATGGTCTTACAAGTACCTGTCTTGACGTCCCATAGTCTCACCGTAATATCAGCACTTCCCGATACGATGAACTCTGAATCACTGGATATAGCCACAGATAATACATAATCTGTGTGACCACTCATGGTCTTACAGGTACCTGTCTTGACGTTCCATAGTCTCACCGTCTCATCTCTACTTACCGATACGATGAACTCTGAATCACTGGATATAGCCACAGATGATATATAACTAGTGTGACCACTCATGGTCTTACAGGTACCTGTCTTGACGTCCCATAGTCTCACCGTCTCATCTCTACTTCCCGATACGATGAACTCTGAATCACTGGATATAGCCACAGATGATAAATAACTAGTGTGACCACTCATGGTCTTACAGGTACCTGTCTTGACGTTCCATAGTCTCACCGTATAATCTGCACTTCCCGATACGATGAACTCTGAATCACTGGATATAGCCACAGATGATATATAACTAGTGTGACCACTCATGGTCTTACAGGTACCTGTCTTGACGTTCCATAGTCTCACCGTCTCATCTCTACTTACCGATACGATGAACTCTGAATCAATGGATATAGCCACAGATGATACATAACTAGTGTGACCACTCATGGTCTTACAGGTACCTGTCTTGACGTTCCATAGTCTCACCGTCTCATCTGCACTTCCCGATACGATGAACTCTGAATCACTGGATATAGCCACAGATAATACATAACTAGTGTGACCACTCATGGTCTTACAGGTACCTGTCTTGACGTTCCATAGTCTCACCGTATTATCTCTACTTGCCGATACGATGAACTCTGAATCACTGGATATAGCCACAGATGATATATAACTAGTGTGACCACTCATGGTCTTACAGGTACCTGTCTTGACGTTCCATAGTCTCACCGTCTCATCTCTACTTACCGATACGATGAAC
This sequence comes from Loxodes magnus, assembly GCA_946699065.1. Classification (NCBI taxonomy): domain Eukaryota; phylum Ciliophora; class Karyorelictea; order Loxodida; family Loxodidae; genus Loxodes; species Loxodes magnus. Next base: position 36,405 of record CAMPDV010000523.1, on the reverse strand, counting down.
TCTGAATCAATGGATATAGCCACAGATGATACATAACTAGTGTGACCACTCATGGTCTTACAGGTACCTGTCTTGACGTTCCATAGTCTCACCGTCTCATCTGCACTTCCCGATACGATGAACTCTGAATCACTGGATATAGCCACAGATAATACATAACTAGTGTGACCACTCATGGTCTTACAGGTACCTGTCTTGACGTTCCATAGTCTCACCGTCTTATCATCACTTCCCGATACGATGAACTCTGAATCACTGGATATAGCCACAGATAATACATAATCTGTGTGACCACTCATGGTCTTACAGGTACCTGTCTTGACGTTCCATAGTCTCACCGTCTCATCTGCACTTCCCGATACGATGAACTCTGAATCACTGGATATAGCCTCAGATCTTACAGAATTTGTGTGACCACTCATGGTCTTACAGGTACCTGTCTTGACGTTCCATAGTCTCACCGTATAATCTGCACTTCCCGATACGATGAACTCTGAATCACTGGATATAGCCACAGATGATATATAACTAGTGTGACCACTCATGGTCTTACAGGTACCTGTCTTGACGTCCCATAGTCTCACCGTATAATCAGCACTTCCCGATACGATGAACTCTGAATCACTGGATATAGCCACAGATGATATATAACTAGTGTGACCACTCATGGTCTTACAGGTACCTGTCTTGACGTCCCATAGTCTCACCGTATAATCTGCACTTCCCGATACGATGAACTCTGAATCACTGGATATAGCCACAGATGATACATAATGTCTGTGACCACTCATGGTCTTACAGGTACCTGTCTTGACGTTCCATAGTCTCACCGTATTATCACTACTTCCCGATACGATGAACTCTGAATAATGGATATAGCCACAGATGATACATAACTAGTGTGACCACTCATGGTCTTACAGGTACCTGTCTTGACGTTCCATAGTCTCACCGTAATATCATCACTTCCCGATACGATGAACTCTGAATCACTGGATATAGCCACAGATGATACATAATGTCTGTGACCACTCATGGTCTTACAGGTACCTGTCTTGACGTTCCATAGTCTCACCGTCTCATCTCTACTTCCCGATACGATGAACTCTGAATCACTGGATATAGCCACAGATGATACATAATGTCTGTGACCACTCATGGTCTTACAGGTACCTGTCTTGACGTTCCATAGTCTCACCGTCTCATCTGCACTTCCCGATACGATGAACTCTGAATCACTGGATATAGCCTCAGATCTTACAGAATTTGTGTGACCACTCGAGGTCTTACAGGTACCTGTCTTGACGTTCCATAGTCTCACCGTCTCATCTCTACTTACCGATACGATGAACTCTGAATCACTGGATATAGCCACAGATGATACATAATGTCTGTGACCACTCATGGTCTTACAGGTACCTGTCTTGACGTTCCATAGTCTCACCGTCTCATCTGCACTTCCCGATACGATGAACTCTGAATCACTGGATATAGCCTCAGATCTTACAGAATTTGTGTGACCACTCATGGTCTTACAGGTACCTGTCTTGACGTTCCATAGTCTCACCGTCTCATCTCTACTTACCGATACGATGAACTCTGAATCACTGGATATAGCCACAGATGATACATGACCAGTGTGACCACTCATGGTCTTACAGGTACCTGTCTTGACGTTCCATAGTCTCACCGTCTCATCTGCACTTCCCGATACGATGAACTCTGAATCACTGGATATAGCCACAGATAATACAGAATTTGTGTGACCACTCATGGTCTTACAGGTACCTGTCTTGACGTTCCATAGTCTCACCGTCTCATCTCTACTTACCGATACGATGAACTCTGAATCACTGGATATAGCCACAGATGATACATGACCAGTGTGACCACTCATGGTCTTACAGGTACCTGTCTTGACGTTCCATAGTCTCACCGTCTCATCTGCACTTCCCGATACGATGAACTCTGAATCACTGGATATAGCCACAGCATATACATAACTAGTGTGACCACTCATGGTCTTACAGGTACCTGTCTTGACGTTCCATAGTCTCACCGTATTATCACTACTTCCCGATACGATGAACTCTGAATCACTGGATATAGCCACAGATGATACATGACCAGTGTGACCACTCATGGTCTTACAGGTACCTGTCTTGACGTCCCATAGTCTCACCGTATAATCTGCACTTCCCGATACGATGAACTCTGAATCACTGGATATAGCCACAGATGATATATAACTAGTGTGACCACTCATGGTCTTACAGGTACCTGTCTTGACGTTCCATAGTCTCACCGTCTCATCTGCACTTCCCGATACGATGAACTCTGAATCACTGGATATAGCCTCAGATCTTACAGAATTTGTGTGACCACTCATGGTCTTACAGGTACCTGTCTTGACGTCCCATAGTCTCACCGTCTCATCTCTACTTACCGATACGATGAACTCTGAATCACTGGATATAGCCACAGATGATACATGACCAGTGTGACCACTCATGGTCTTACAGGTACCTGTCTTGACGTTCCATAGTCTCACCGTCTCATCTGCACTTCCCGATACGATGAACTCTGAATCACTGGATATAGCCACAGATAATACATAACTAGTGTGACCACTCATGGTCTTACAGGTACCTGTCTTGACGTTCCATAGTCTCACCGTATTATCACTACTTCCCGATACGATGAACTCTGAATCACTGGATATAGCCACAGATGATACATAACTAGTGTGACCACTCATGGTCTTACAGGTACCTGTCTTGACGTTCCATAGTCTCACCGTATTATCACTACTTCCCGATACGATGAACTCTGAATCACTGGATATAGCCACAGATGATACATAACTAGTGTGACCACTCATGGTCTTACAGGTACCTGTCTTGACGTCCCATAGTCTCACCGTATAATCTGCACTTCCCGATACGATGAACTCTGAATCACTGGATATAGCCACAGATGATACATAATGTCTGTGACCACTCATGGTCTTACAGGTACCTGTCTTGACGTTCCATAGTCTCACCGTATAATCTGCACTTCCCGATACGATGAACTCTGAATCACTGGATATAGCCACAGATGATAAATAACTAGTGTGACCACTCATGGTCTTACAGGTACCTGTCTTGACGTTCCATAGTCTCACCGTCTCATCTGCACTTCCCGATACGATGAACTCTGAATCACTGGATATAGCCTCAGATCTTACAGAATTTGTGTGACCACTCATGGTCTTACAGGTACCTGTCTTGACGTTCCATAGTCTCACCGTAATATCATAACTTCCCGATACGATGAACTCTGAATCACTGGATATAGCCACAGATGATACATAATGTCTGTGACCACTCATGGTCTTACAGGTACCTGTCTTGACGTTCCATAGTCTCACCGTCTCATCTCTACTTACCGATACGATGAACTCTGAATCAATGGATATAGCCACAGATAATACAGAATTTGTGTGACCACTCATGTTCTTACAGGTACCTGTCTTGACGTTCCATAGTCTCACCGTCTCATCTGCACTTCCCGATACGATGAACTCTGAATCACTGGATATAGCCTCAGATCTTACAGAATTTGTGTGACCACTCATGGTCTTACAGGTACCTGTCTTGACGTTCCATAGTCTCACCGTCTCATCTCTACTTCCCGATACGATGAACTCTGAATCAATGGATATAGCCACAGATGATACATAACTAGTGTGACCACTCATGGTCTTACAGGTACCTGTCTTGACGTTCCATAGTCTCACCGTCTCATCTCTACTTCCCGATACGATGAACTCTGAATCACTGGATATAGCCACAGATGATACATAACTAGTGTGACCACTCATGGTCTTACAGGTACCTGTCTTGACGTTCCATAGTCTCACCGTCTCATCTGCACTTCCCGATACGATGAACTCTGAATCACTGGATATAGCCTCAGATCTTACAGAATTTGTGTGACCACTCATGGTCTTACAGGTACCTGTCTTGACGTTCCATAGTCTCACCGTCTCATCTCTACTTACCGATACGATGAACTCTGAATCACTGGATATAGCCACAGATGATACATGACCAGTGTGACCACTCATGGTCTTACAGGTACCTGTCTTGACGTCCCATAGTCTCACCGTATAATCTGCACTTCCCGATACGATGAACTCTGAATCACTGGATATAGCCACAGATGATATATAACTAGTGTGACCACTCATGGTCTTACAGGTACCTGTCTTGACGTCCCATAGTCTCACCGTCTCATCTCTACTTCCCGATACGATGAACTCTGAATCACTGGATATAGCCACAGATGATACATAATGTCTGTGACCACTCATGGTCTTACAGGTACCTGTCTTGACGTTCCATAGTCTCACCGTATTATCACTACTTCCCGATACAATGAACTCTGAATCACTGGATATAGCCACAGATGATACATAACTAGTGTGACCACTCATGGTCTTACAGGTACCTGTCTTGACGTCACATAGTCTCACCGTATAATCTGCACTTCCCGATACGATGAACTCTGAATCACTGGATATAGCCACAGATGATATATAACTAGTGTGACCACTCATGGTCTTACAGGTACCTGTCTTGACGTTCCATAGTCTCACCGTATTATCACTACTTCCCGATACGATGAACTCTGAATCACTGGATATAGCCACAGATCATACATAACTAGTGTGACCACTCATGGTCTTACAGGTACCTGTCTTGACGTTCCATAGTCTCACCGTATAATCTGCACTTCCCGATACGATGAACTCTGAATCACTGGATATAGCCACAGATAATACATAACTAGTGTGACCACTCATGGTCTTACAGGTACCTGTCTTGACGTTCCATAGTCTCACCGTCTCATCTGCACTTCCCGATACGATGAACTCTGAATCAATGGATATAGCCACAGATGATACATAACTAGTGTGACCACTCATGGTCTTACAGGTACCTGTCTTGACGTCCCATAGTCTCACCGTAATATCATCACTTCCCGATACGATGAACTCTGAATCACTGGATATAGCCACAGATAATACATAATCTGTGTGACCACTCATGGTCTTACAGGTACCTGTCTTGACGTTCCATAGTCTCACCGTCTCATCTGCACTTCCCGATACGATGAACTCTGAATCACTGGATATAGCCTCAGATCTTACAGAATTTGTGTGACCACTCATGGTCTTACAGGTACCTGTCTTGACGTCCCATAGTCTCACCGTATAATCTGCACTTCCCGATACGATGAACTCTGAATCAATGGATATAGCCACAGATGATACATAACTAGTGTGACCACTCATGGTCTTACAGGTACCTGTCTTGACGTTCCATAGTCTCACCGTATAATCTGCACTTCCCGATACGATGAACTCTGAATCACTGGATATAGCCACAGATGATACATAACTAGTGTGACCACTCATGGTCTTACAGGTACCTGTCTTGACGTTCCATAGTCTCACCGTATTATCACTACTTCCCGATACGATGAACTCTGAATCACTGGATATAGCCACAGATGATACATAATGTCTGTGACCACTCATGGTCTTACAGGTACCTGTCTTGACGTTCCATAGTCTCACCGTCTCATCTGCACTTCCCGATACGATGAACTCTGAATCAATGGATATAGCCACAGATGATACATAACTAGTGTGACCACTCATGGTCTTACAGGTACCTGTCTTGACGTCCCATAGTCTCACCGTAATATCATCACTTCCCGATACGATGAACTCTGAATCACTGGATATAGCCACAGATAATACATAATCTGTGTGACCACTCATGGTCTTACAGGTACCTGTCTTGACGTTCCATAGTCTCACCGTATTATCACTACTTCCCGATACAATGAACTCTGAATCACTGGATATAGCCACAGATAATACATAATTTGTGTGACCACTCATGGTCTTACAGGTACCTGTCTTGACGTCCCATAGTCTCACCGTATAATCTGCACTTCCCGATACGATGAACTCTGAATCACTGGATATAGCCACAGATGATACATAACTAGTGTGACCACTCATGGTCTTACAGGTACCTGTCTTGACGTTCCATAGTCTCACCGTATAATCTGCACTTCCCGATACGATGAACTCTGAATCACTGGATATAGCCACAGATGATACATAACTAGTGTGACCACTCATGGTCTTACAGGTACCTGTCTTGACGTTCCATAGTCTCACCGTCTCATCATCACTTCCCGATACGATGAACTCTGAATCACTGGATATAGCCACAGATAATACATAACTAGTGTGACCACTCATGGTCTTACAGGTACCTGTCTTGACGTCCCATAGTCTCACCGTCTCATCTCTACTTCCCGATACGATGAACTCTGAATCACTGGATATAGCCACAGATGATACATAACTAGTGTGACCACTCATGGTCTTACAGGTACCTGTCTTGACGTTCCATAGTCTCACCGTATTATCACTACTTCCCGATACGATGAACTCTGAATCACTGGATATAGCCACAGATCATACAGAATTTGTGTGACCACTCATGGTCTTACAGGTACCTGTCTTGACGTTCCATAGTCTCACCGTATAATCTGCACTTCCCGATACGATGAACTCTGAATCACTGGATATAGCCACAGATGATACATAATTAGTGTGACCACTCATGGTCTTACAGGTACCTGTCTTGACGTTCCATAGTCTCACCGTCTCATCTCTACTTCCCGATACGATGAACTCTGAATCAATGGATATAGCCACAGCATATACAGAACTAGTGTGACCACTCATGGTCTTACAGGTACCTGTCTTGACGTCCCATAGTCTCACCGTATAATCTCAACTTCCCGATACGATGAACTCTGAATCACTGGATATAGCCACAGATGATACATGACCAGTGTGACCACTCATGGTCTTACAGGTACCTGTCTTGACGTTCCATAGTCTCACCGTCTCATCTCTACTTACCGATACGATGAACTCTGAATCACTGGATATAGCCACAGATGATACATGACCAGTGTGACCACTCATGGTCTTACAGGTACCTGTCTTGACGTTCCATAGTCTCACCGTCTCATCTCTACTTCCCGATACGATGAACTCTGAATCAATGGATATAGCCACAGATGATACATAACTAGTGTGACCACTCATGGTCTTACAGGTACCTGTCTTGACGTTCCATAGTCTCACCGTATAATCATCACTTCCCGATACGATGAACTCTGAATCACTGGATATAGCCACAGATCTTACATAACTAGTGTGACCACTCATGGTCTTACAGGTACCTGTCTTGACGTTCCATAGTCTCACCGTATAATCTGCACTTCCCGATACGATGAACTCTGAATCACTGGATATAGCCTCAGATCTTACAGAATTTGTGTGACCACTCATGGTCTTACAGGTACCTGTCTTGACGTTCCATAGTCTCACCGTCTCATCTCTACTTCCCGATACGATGAACTCTGAATCACTGGATATAGCCACAGATAATACATAATGTCTGTGACCACTCATGGTCTTACAGGTACCTGTCTTGACGTTCCATAGTCTCACCGTCTCATCTGCACTTCCCGATACGATGAACTCTGAATCACTGGATATAGCCTCAGATCTTACAGAATTTGTGTGACCACTCATGGTCTTACAGGTACCTGTCTTGACGTCCCATAGTCTCACCGTAATATCATCACTTCCCGATACGATGAACTCTGAATCACTGGATATAGCCACATATAATACATAACTAGTGTGACCACTCATGGTCTTACAGGTACCTGTCTTGACGTCCCATAGTCTCACCGTATTATCACTACTTCCCGATACGATGAACTCTGAATCACTGGATATAGCCACAGATGATACATAATGTCTGTGACCACTCATGGTCTTACAGGTACCTGTCTTGACGTTCCATAGTCTCACCGTCTCATCTGCACTTCCCGATACGATGAACTCTGAATCACTGGATATAGCCACAGATGATACATAATGTCTGTGACCACTCATGGTCTTACAGGTACCTGTCTTGACGTTCCATAGTCTCACCGTATTATCACTACTTCCCGATACAATGAACTCTGAATCACTGGATATAGCCACAGATGATACATAACTAGTGTGACCACTCATGGTCTTACAGGTACCTGTCTTGACGTTCCATAGTCTCACCGTCTCATCTCTACTTCCCGATACGATGAACTCTGAATCAATGGATATAGCCACAGATGATACATAACTAGTGTGACCACTCATGGTCTTACAGGTACCTGTCTTGACGTTCCATAGTCTCACCGTATTATCACTACTTCCCGATACGATGAACTCTGAATCACTGGATATAGCCACAGATGATACATAATGTCTGTGACCACTCATGGTCTTACAGGTACCTGTCTTGACGTTCCATAGTCTCACCGTCTCATCTGCACTTCCCGATACGATGAACTCTGAATCACTGGATATAGCCACAGATGATATATAACTAGTGTGACCACTCATGGTCTTACAGGTACCTGTCTTGACGTTCCATAGTCTCACCGTATTATCACTACTTCCCGATACGATGAACTCTGAATCACTGGATATAGCCACAGATGATACATAATGTCTGTGACCACTCATGGTCTTACAGGTACCTGTCTTGACGTTCCATAGTCTCACCGTCTCATCTGCACTTCCCGATACGATGAACTCTGAATCACTGGATATAGCCACAGATGATATATAACTAGTGTGATCACTCATGGTCTTACAGGTACCTGTCTTGACGTCCCATAGTCTCACCGTATAATCTGCACTTCCCGATACGATGAACTCTGAATCACTGGATATAGCCACAGATGATATATAACTAGTGTGACCACTCATGGTCTTACAGGTACCTGTCTTGACGTTCCATAGTCTCACCGTCTCATCTCTACTTCCCGATACGATGAACTCTGAATCAATGGATATAGCCACAGATGATACATAACTAGTGTGACCACTCATGGTCTTACAGGTACCTGTCTTGACGTCCCATAGTCTCACCGTAATATCATCACTTCCCGATACGATGAACTCTGAATCACTGGATATAGCCACAGATAATACATAATCTGTGTGACCACTCATGGTCTTACAGGTACCTGTCTTGACGTTCCATAGTCTCACCGTATTATCACTACTTCCCGATACAATGAACTCTGAATCACTGGATATAGCCACAGATAATACATAATTTGTGTGACCACTCATGGTCTTACAGGTACCTGTCTTGACGTCCCATAGTCTCACCGTATAATCTGCACTTCCCGATACGATGAACTCTGAATCAATGGATATAGCCACAGATGATACATAACTAGTGTGACCACTCATGGTCTTACAGGTACCTGTCTTGACGTTCCATAGTCTCACCGTCTCATCTGCACTTCCCGATACGATGAACTCTGAATCACTGGATATAGCCACAGATGATACATAACTAGTGTGACCACTCATGGTCTTACAGGTACCTGTCTTGACGTCCCATAGTCTCACCGTAATATCATCACTTCCCGATACGATGAACTCTGAATCACTGGATATAGCCACATATAATACATAACTAGTGTGACCACTCATGGTCTTACAGGTACCTGTCTTGACGTTCCATAGTCTCACCGTATAATCTGCACTTCCCGATACGATGAACTCTGAATCACTGGATATAGCCACAGATGATATATAACTAGTGTGACCACTCATGGTCTTACAGGTACCTGTCTTGACGTTCCATAGTCTCACCGTCTCATCTCTACTTCCCGATACGATGAACTCTGAATCAATGGATATAGCCACAGATGATACATAACTAGTGTGACCACTCATGGTCTTACAGGTACCTGTCTTGACGTTCCATAGTCTCACCGTATAATCATCACTTCCCGATACGATGAACTCTGAATCACTGGATATAGCCACAGATCTTACATAACTAGTGTGACCACTCATGGTCTTACAGGTACCTGTCTTGACGTTCCATAGTCTCACCGTATAATCTGCACTTCCCGATACGATGAACTCTGAATCACTGGATATAGCCTCAGATCTTACAGAATTTGTGTGACCACTCATGGTCTTACAGGTACCTGTCTTGACGTTCCATAGTCTCACCGTCTCATCTCTACTTCCCGATACGATGAACTCTGAATCACTGGATATAGCCACAGATAATACATAATGTCTGTGACCACTCATGGTCTTACAGGTACCTGTCTTGACGTTCCATAGTCTCACCGTCTCATCTGCACTTCCCGATACGATGAACTCTGAATCACTGGATATAGCCTCAGATCTTACAGAATTTGTGTGACCACTCATGGTCTTACAGGTACCTGTCTTGACGTCCCATAGTCTCACCGTAATATCATCACTTCCCGATACGATGAACTCTGAATCACTGGATATAGCCACATATAATACATAACTAGTGTGACCACTCATGGTCTTACAGGTACCTGTCTTGACGTCCCATAGTCTCACCGTCTTATCATCACTTCCCGATACGATGAACTCTGAATCACTGGATATAGCCACAGATGATATATAACTAGTGTGACCACTCATGGTCTTACAGGTACCTGTCTTGACGTCCCATAGTCTCACCGTCTCATCTCTACTTCCCGATACGATGAACTCTGAATCACTGGATATAGCCACAGATGATACATAATGTCTGTGACCACTCATGGTCTTACAGGTACCTGTCTTGACGTTCCATAGTCTCACCGTATTATCACTACTTCCCGATACAATGAACTCTGAATCACTGGATATAGCCACAGATGATACATAACTAGTGTGACCACTCATGGTCTTACAGGTACCTGTCTTGACGTTCCATAGTCTCACCGTCTCATCTCTACTTCCCGATACGATGAACTCTGAATCAATGGATATAGCCACAGATGATACATAACTAGTGTGACCACTCATGGTCTTACAGGTACCTGTCTTGACGTTCCATAGTCTCACCGTATTATCACTACTTCCCGATACGATGAACTCTGAATCACTGGATATAGCCACAGATGATACATAATGTCTGTGACCACTCATGGTCTTACAGGTACCTGTCTTGACGTTCCATAGTCTCACCGTCTCATCTGCACTTCCCGATACGATGAACTCTGAATCACTGGATATAGCCACAGATGATATATAACTAGTGTGACCACTCATGGTCTTACAGGTACCTGTCTTGACGTTCCATAGTCTCACCGTATTATCACTACTTCCCGATACGATGAACTCTGAATCACTGGATATAGCCACAGATGATACATAATGTCTGTGACCACTCATGGTCTTACAGGTACCTGTCTTGACGTTCCATAGTCTCACCGTCTCATCTGCACTTCCCGATACGATGAACTCTGAATCACTGGATATAGCCACAGATGATATATAACTAGTGTGATCACTCATGGTCTTACAGGTACCTGTCTTGACGTCCCATAGTCTCACCGTATAATCTGCACTTCCCGATACGATGAACTCTGAATCACTGGATATAGCCACAGATGATATATAACTAGTGTGACCACTCATGGTCTTACAGGTACCTGTCTTGACGTTCCATAGTCTCACCGTCTCATCTCTACTTCCCGATACGATGAACTCTGAATCAATGGATATAGCCACAGATGATACATAACTAGTGTGACCACTCATGGTCTTACAGGTACCTGTCTTGACGTCCCATAGTCTCACCGTAATATCATCACTTCCCGATACGATGAACTCTGAATCACTGGATATAGCCACAGATAATACATAATCTGTGTGACCACTCATGGTCTTACAGGTACCTGTCTTGACGTTCCATAGTCTCACCGTATTATCACTACTTCCCGATACAATGAACTCTGAATCACTGGATATAGCCACAGATAATACATAATTTGTGTGACCACTCATGGTCTTACAGGTACCTGTCTTGACGTCCCATAGTCTCACCGTATAATCTGCACTTCCCGATACGATGAACTCTGAATCAATGGATATAGCCACAGATGATACATAACTAGTGTGACCACTCATGGTCTTACAGGTACCTGTCTTGACGTTCCATAGTCTCACCGTCTCATCTGCACTTCCCGATACGATGAACTCTGAATCACTGGATATAGCCACAGATGATACATAACTAGTGTGACCACTCATGGTCTTACAGGTACCTGTCTTGACGTCCCATAGTCTCACCGTATAATCTGCACTTCCCGATACGATGAACTCTGAATCACTGGATATAGCCACAGATAATACATGACCAGTGTGACCACTCATGGTCTTACAGGTACCTGTCTTGACGTTCCATAGTCTCACCGTATAATCTGCACTTCCCGATACGATGAACTCTGAATCACTGGATATAGCCACAGATGATATATAACTAGTGTGACCACTCATGGTCTTACAGGTACCTGTCTTGACGTTCCATAGTCTCACCGTATTATCACTACTTCCCGATACAATGAACTCTGAATCACTGGATATAGCCACAGATAATACATAATTTGTGTGACCACTCATGGTCTTACAGGTACCTGTCTTGACGTTCCATAGTCTCACCGTCTCATCTCTACTTCCCGATACGATGAACTCTGAATCACTGGATATAGCCACAGATAATACATAATCTGTGTGACCACTCATGGTCTTACAGGTACCTGTCTTGACGTTCCATAGTCTCACCGTCTCATCTGCACTTCCCGATACGATGAACTCTGAATCACTGGATATAGCCTCAGATCTTACAGAATTTGTGTGACCACTCATGGTCTTACAGGTACCTGTCTTGACGTTCCATAGTCTCACCGTCTCATCTCTACTTACCGATACGATGAACTCTGAATCACTGGATATAGCCACAGATGATACATGACCAGTGTGACCACTCATGGTCTTACAGGTACCTGTCTTGACGTTCCATAGTCTCACCGTCTCATCTGCACTTCCCGATACGATGAACTCTGAATCACTGGATATAGCCACAGATAATACATAACTAGTGTGACCACTCATGGTCTTACAGGTACCTGTCTTGACGTTCCATAGTCTCACCGTATTATCACTACTTCCCGATACGATGAACTCTGAATCAATGGATATAGCCACAGATGATACATAACTAGTGTGACCACTCATGGTCTTACAGGTACCTGTCTTGACGTTCCATAGTCTCACCGTCTCATCTGCACTTCCCGATACGATGAACTCTGAATCACTGGATATAGCCACAGATGATACATAACTAGTGTGACCACTCATGGTCTTACAGGTACCTGTCTTGACGTCACATAGTCTCACCGTATAATCTGCACTTCCCGATACGATGAACTCTGAATCACTGGATATAGCCACAGATAATACATAATCTGTGTGACCACTCATGGTCTTACAGGTACCTGTCTTGACGTTCCATAGTCTCACCGTATTATCACTACTTCCCGATACGATGAACTCTGAATCACTGGATATAGCCACAGATGATACATAATGTCTGTGACCACTCATGGTCTTACAGGTACCTGTCTTGACGTTCCATAGTCTCACCGTCTCATCTCTACTTCCCGATACGATGAACTCTGAATCAATGGATATAGCCACAGATCTTACAGAATTTGTGTGACCACTCATGGTCTTACAGGTACCTGTCTTGACGTTCCATAGTCTCACCGTCTCATCTGCACTTCCCGATACGATGAACTCTGAATCACTGGATATAGCCTCAGATCTTACAGAATTTGTGTGACCACTCATGGTCTTACAGGTACCTGTCTTGACGTTCCATAGTCTCACCGTATTATCACTACTTCCCGATACGATGAACTCTGAATCAATGGATATAGCCACAGATGATACATAATGTCTGTGACCACTCATGGTCTTACAGGTACCTGTCTTGACGTTCCATAGTCTCACCGTCTCATCTCTACTTCCCGATACGATGAACTCTGAATCAATGGATATAGCCACAGATAATACATAATCTGTGTGACCACTCATGGTCTTACAGGTACCTGTCTTGACGTTCCATAGTCTCACCGTCTCATCTGCACTTCCCGATACGATGAACTCTGAATCACTGGATATAGCCTCAGATCTTACAGAATTTGTGTGACCACTCATGGTCTTACAGGTACCTGTCTTGACGTTCCATAGTCTCACCGTCTCATCTCTACTTCCCGATACGATGAACTCTGAATCACTGGATATAGCCACAGATGATACATAACTAGTGTGACCACTCATGGTCTTACAGGTACCTGTCTTGACGTCCCATAGTCTCACCGTATAATCTGCACTTCCCGATACGATGAACTCTGAATCACTGGATATAGCCACAGATGATACATAATGTCTGTGACCACTCATGGTCTTACAGGTACCTGTCTTGACGTTCCATAGTCTCACCGTCTCATCTCTACTTCCCGATACGATGAACTCTGAATCAATGGATATAGCCACAGATCTTACAGAATTTGTGTGACCACTCATGGTCTTACAGGTACCTGTCTTGACGTTCCATAGTCTCACCGTCTCATCTGCACTTCCCGATACGATGAACTCTGAATCACTGGATATAGCCACAGATGATACATAACTAGTGTGACCACTCATGGTCTTACAGGTACCTGTCTTGACGTTCCATAGTCTCACCGTAATATCATCACTTCCCGATACGATGAACTCTGAATCACTGGATATAGCCACATATAATACATAACTAGTGTGACCACTCATGGTCTTACAGGTACCTGTCTTGACGTCCCATAGTCTCACCGTCTTATCATCACTTCCCGATACGATGAACTCTGAATCACTGGATATAGCCACAGATAATACATAACTAGTGTGACCACTCATGGTCTTACAGGTACCTGTCTTGACGTCCCATAGTCTCACCGTAATATCATCACTTCCCGATACGATGAACTCTGAATCAATGGATATAGCCACAGATAATACATAATCTGTGTGACCACTCATGGTCTTACAGGTACCTGTCTTGACGTCCCATAGTCTCACCGTCTTATCTCTACTTCCCGATACGATGAACTCTGAATCAATGGATATAGCCACAGATGATACATAACTAGTGTGACCACTCATGGTCTTACAGGTACCTGTCTTGACGTTCCATAGTCTCACCGTCTCATCTCTACTTCCCGATACGATGAACTCTGAATCACTGGATATAGCCACAGATGATATATAACTAGTGTGACCACTCATGGTCTTACAGGTACCTGTCTTGATGTCCCATAGTCTCACCGTATAATCTGCACTTCCCGATACGATGAACTCTGAATCAATGGATATAGCCACAGATGATACATAACTAGTGTGACCACTCATGGTCTTACAGGTACCTGTCTTGACGTTCCATAGTCTCACCGTCTCATCTCTACTTACCGATACGATGAACTCTGAATCACTGGATATAGCCACAGATAATACATAATCTGTGTGACCACTCATGGTCTTACAGGTACCTGTCTTGACGTTCCATAGTCTCACCGTCTCATCTCTACTTCCCGATACGATGAACTCTGAATCAATGGATATAGCCACAGATGATACATGACCAGTGTGACCACTCATGGTCTTACAGGTACCTGTCTTGACGTTCCATAGTCTCACCGTCTCATCTCTACTTCCCGATACGATGAACTCTGAATCAATGGATATAGCCACAGATGATACATAACTAGTGTGACCACTCATGGTCTTACAGGTACCTGTCTTGACGTTCCATAGTCTCACCGTCTCATCTCTACTTCCCGATACGATGAACTCTGAATCAATGGATATAGCCACAGATGATACATAACTAGTGTGACCACTCATGGTCTTACAGGTACCTGTCTTGACGTTCCATAGTCTCACCGTCTCATCTCTACTTCCCGATACGATGAACTCTGAATCACTGGATATAGCCACAGATGATACATAACTATTGTGACCACTCATGGTCTTACAGGTACCTGTCTTGACGTTCCATAGTCTCACCGTCTCATCTGCACTTCCCGATACGATGAACTCTGAATCACTGGATATAGCCACAGATAATACATAACTAGTGTGACCACTCATGGTCTTACAGGTACCTGTCTTGACGTCCCATAGTCTCACCGTCTCATCTCTACTTCCCGATACGATGAACTCTGAATCACTGGATATAGCCACAGATGATACATAATGTCTGTGACCACTCATGGTCTTACAGGTACCTGTCTTGACGTTCCATAGTCTCACCGTATTATCACTACTTCCCGATACAATGAACTCTGAATCACTGGATATAGCCACAGATAATACATAATTTGTGTGACCACTCATGGTCTTACAGGTACCTGTCTTGACGTTCCATAGTCTCACCGTCTCATCTGCACTTCCCGATACGATGAACTCTGAATCACTGGATATAGCCTCAGATCTTACAGAATTTGTGTGACCACTCATGGTCTTACAGGTACCTGTCTTGACGTTCCATAGTCTCACCGTCTCATCTCTACTTACCGATACGATGAACTCTGAATCACTGGATATAGCCACAGATGATACATAATGTCTGTGACCACTCATGGTCTTACAGGTACCTGTCTTGACGTTCCATAGTCTCACCGTATTATCACTACTTCCCGATACAATGAACTCTGAATCACTGGATATAGCCACAGATAATACATAATTTGTGTGACCACTCATGGTCTTACAGGTACCTGTCTTGACGTTCCATAGTCTCACCGTCTCATCTCTACTTCCCGATACGATGAACTCTGAATCACTGGATATAGCCACAGATGATATATAACTAGTGTGACCACTCATGGTCTTACAGGTACCTGTCTTGACGTTCCATAGTCTCACCGTCTCATCTCTACTTCCCGATACGATGAACTCTGAATCACTGGATATAGCCACAGATGATATATAACTAGTGTGACCACTCATGGTCTTACAGGTACCTGTCTTGACGTTCCATAGTCTCACCGTCTCATCTCTACTTCCCGATACGATGAACTCTGAATCACTGGATATAGCCACAGATGATACATGACCAGTGTGACCACTCATGGTCTTACAGGTACCTGTCTTGACGTTCCATAGTCTCACCGTCTCATCTCTACTTCCCGATACGATGAACTCTGAATCAATGGATATAGCCACAGATGATACATAACTATTGTGACCACTCATGGTCTTACAGGTACCTGTCTTGACGTTCCATAGTCTCACCGTCTCATCTGCACTTCCCGATACGATGAACTCTGAATCACTGGATATAGCCACAGATAATACATAACTAGTGTGACCACTCATGGTCTTACAGGTACCTGTCTTGACGTCCCATAGTCTCACCGTATAATCTGCACTTCCCGATACGATGAACTCTGAATCACTGGATATAGCCACAGATGATATATAACTAGTGTGACCACTCATGGTCTTACAGGTACCTGTCTTGACGTTCCATAGTCTCACCGTCTCATCTCTACTTCCCGATACGATGAACTCTGAATCACTGGATATAGCCACAGATGATACATAATGTCTGTGACCACTCATGGTCTTACAGGTACCTGTCTTGACGTTCCATAGTCTCACCGTATTATCACTACTTCCCGATACAATGAACTCTGAATCACTGGATATAGCCACAGATAATACATAATTTGTGTGACCACTCATGGTCTTACAGGTACCTGTCTTGACGTTCCATAGTCTCACCGTCTCATCTGCACTTCCCGATACGATGAACTCTGAATCACTGGATATAGCCTCAGATCTTACAGAATTTGTGTGACCACTCATGGTCTTACAGGTACCTGTCTTGACGTTCCATAGTCTCACCGTCTCATCTCTACTTACCGATACGATGAACTCTGAATCACTGGATATAGCCACAGATGATACATAATGTCTGTGACCACTCATGGTCTTACAGGTACCTGTCTTGACGTTCCATAGTCTCACCGTATTATCACTACTTCCCGATACAATGAACTCTGAATCACTGGATATAGCCACAGATAATACATAATTTGTGTGACCACTCATGGTCTTACAGGTACCTGTCTTGACGTTCCATAGTCTCACCGTCTCATCTCTACTTCCCGATACGATGAACTCTGAATCACTGGATATAGCCACAGATGATATATAACTAGTGTGACCACTCATGGTCTTACAGGTACCTGTCTTGACGTTCCATAGTCTCACCGTCTCATCTCTACTTCCCGATACGATGAACTCTGAATCACTGGATATAGCCACAGCATATACAGAACTAGTGTGACCACTCATGGTCTTACAGGTACCTGTCTTGACGTCCCATAGTCTCACCGTCTCATCTCTACTTCCCGATACGATGAACTCTGAATCACTGGATATAGCCACAGATGATACATAATGTCTGTGACCACTCATGGTCTTACAGGTACCTGTCTTGATGTCCCATAGTCTCACCGTATAATCTGCACTTCCCGATACGATGAACTCTGAATCACTGGATATAGCCACAGATGATACATAATGTCTGTGACCACTCATGGTCTTACAGGTACCTGTCTTGACGTCCCATAGTCTCACCGTAATATCATCACTTCCCGATACGATGAACTCTGAATCAATGGATATAGCCACAGATGATATATAACTAGTGTGACCACTCATGGTCTTACAGGTACCTGTCTTGACGTCCCATAGTCTCACCGTATAATCTGCACTTCCCGATACGATGAACTCTGAATCACTGGATATAGCCACAGATAATACATAATCTGTGTGACCACTCATGGTCTTACAGGTACCTGTCTTGACGTTCCATAGTCTCACCGTATTATCACTACTTCCCGATACAATGAACTCTGAATCACTGGATATAGCCACAGATCTTACAGAATTTGTGTGACCACTCATGGTCTTACAGGTACCTGTCTTGACGTTCCATAGTCTCACCGTCTCATCTGCACTTCCCGATACGATGAACTCTGAATCACTGGATATAGCCTCAGATCTTACAGAATTTGTGTGACCACTCATGGTCTTACAGGTACCTGTCTTGACGTCCCATAGTCTCACCGTCTCATCTCTACTTCCCGATACGATGAACTCTGAATCAATGGATATAGCCACAGATAATACATAATCTGTGTGACCACTCATGGTCTTACAGGTACCTGTCTTGACGTTCCATAGTCTCACCGTCTCATCTCTACTTCCCGATACGATGAACTCTGAATCACTGGATATAGCCTCAGATCTTACAGAATTTGTGTGACCACTCATGGTCTTACAGGTACCTGTCTTGACGTTCCATAGTCTCACCGTCTCATCTCTACTTCCCGATACGATGAACTCTGAATCAATGGATATAGCCACAGATGATACATAACTAGTGTGACCACTCATGGTCTTACAGGTACCTGTCTTGACGTTCCATAGTCTCACCGTCTCATCTGCACTTCCCGATACGATGAACTCTGAATCACTGGATATAGCCACAGATGATAAATAACTAGTGTGACCACTCATGGTCTTACAGGTACCTGTCTTGACGTTCCATAGTCTCACCGTCTCATCTCTACTTCCCGATACGATGAACTCTGAATCAATGGATATAGCCACAGATGATACATAACTAGTGTGACCACTCATGGTCTTACAGGTACCTGTCTTGACGTTCCATAGTCTCACCGTATTATCACTACTTCCCGATACGATGAACTCTGAATCACTGGATATAGCCACAGATAATACATAACTAGTGTGACCACTCATGGTCTTACAGGTACCTGTCTTGACGTTCCATAGTCTCACCGTATTATCACTACTTCCCGATACGATGAACTCTGAATCAATGGATATAGCCACAGATGATACATAACTAGTGTGACCACTCATGGTCTTACAGGTACCTGTCTTGACGTTCCATAGTCTCACCGTCTCATCTCTACTTCCCGATACGATGAACTCTGAATCAATGGATATAGCCACAGATGATACATAACTAGTGTGACCACTCATGGTCTTACAGGTACCTGTCTTGACGTTCCATAGTCTCACCGTCTCATCTCTACTTCCCGATACGATGAACTCTGAATCAATGGATATAGCCACAGATGATACATAACTAGTGTGACCACTCATGGTCTTACAGGTACCTGTCTTGACGTCCCATAGTCTCACCGTCTCATCTCTACTTCCCGATACGATGAACTCTGAATCACTGGATATAGCCACAGATGATACATAACTAGTGTGACCACTCATGGTCTTACAGGTACCTGTCTTGACGTTCCATAGTCTCACCGTCTCATCTGCACTTCCCGATACGATGAACTCTGAATCACTGGATATAGCCTCAGATCTTACAGAATTTGTGTGACCACTCATGGTCTTACAGGTACCTGTCTTGACGTTCCATAGTCTCACCGTATAATCTGCACTTCCCGATACGATGAACTCTGAATCACTGGATATAGCCACAGATGATACATAATGTCTGTGACCACTCATGGTCTTACAGGTACCTGTCTTGACGTCCCATAGTCTCACCGTAATATCATCACTTCCCGATACGATGAACTCTGAATCAATGGATATAGCCACAGATAATACATAATCTGTGTGACCACTCATGGTCTTACAGGTACCTGTCTTGACGTCCCATAGTCTCACCGTAATATCATCACTTCCCGATACGATGAACTCTGAATCACTGGATATAGCCACAGATAATACATAATCTGTGTGACCACTCATGGTCTTACAGGTACCTGTCTTGACGTTCCATAGTCTCACCGTATTATCACTACTTCCCGATACAATGAACTCTGAATCACTGGATATAGCCACAGATCTTACAGAATTTGTGTGACCACTCATGGTCTTACAGGTACCTGTCTTGACGTTCCATAGTCTCACCGTCTCATCTGCACTTCCCGATACGATGAACTCTGAATCACTGGATATAGCCTCAGATCTTACAGAATTTGTGTGACCACTCATGGTCTTACAGGTACCTGTCTTGACGTCCCATAGTCTCACCGTCTCATCTCTACTTCCCGATACGATGAACTCTGAATCAATGGATATAGCCACAGATAATACATAATCTGTGTGACCACTCATGGTCTTACAGGTACCTGTCTTGACGTTCCATAGTCTCACCGTCTCATCTCTACTTCCCGATACGATGAACTCTGAATCACTGGATATAGCCTCAGATCTTACAGAATTTGTGTGACCACTCATGGTCTTACAGGTACCTGTCTTGACGTTCCATAGTCTCACCGTCTCATCTCTACTTCCCGATACGATGAACTCTGAATCAATGGATATAGCCACAGATGATACATAACTAGTGTGACCACTCATGGTCTTACAGGTACCTGTCTTGACGTTCCATAGTCTCACCGTCTCATCTGCACTTCCCGATACGATGAACTCTGAATCACTGGATATAGCCTCAGATCTTACAGAATTTGTGTGACCACTCATGGTCTTACAGGTACCTGTCTTGACGTTCCATAGTCTCACCGTCTCATCTCTACTTACCGATACGATGAACTCTGAATCACTGGATATAGCCACAGATGATACATGACCAGTGTGACCACTCATGGTCTTACAGGTACCTGTCTTGACGTTCCATAGTCTCACCGTATAATCTGCACTTCCCGATACGATGAACTCTGAATCACTGGATATAGCCACAGATAATACATAATCTGTGTGACCACTCATGGTCTTACAGGTACCTGTCTTGACGTTCCATAGTCTCACCGTCTCATCTCTACTTCCCGATACGATGAACTCTGAATCAATGGATATAGCCACAGCATATACATAATTAGTGTGACCACTCATGGTCTTACAGGTACCTGTCTTGACGTCCCATAGTCTCACCGTCTAATCATAACTTCCCGATACGATGAACTCTGAATCACTGGATATAGCCACAGATAATACATAATCTGTGTGACCACTCATGGTCTTACAGGTACCTGTCTTGACGTCCCATAGTCTCACCGTCTTATCTCTACTTCCCGATACGATGAACTCTGAATCAATGGATATAGCCACAGATGATACATAACTAGTGTGACCACTCATGGTCTTACAGGTACCTGTCTTGACGTTCCATAGTCTCACCGTCTCATCTCTACTTCCCGATACGATGAACTCTGAATCACTGGATATAGCCACAGATGATATATAACTAGTGTGACCACTCATGGTCTTACAGGTACCTGTCTTGATGTCCCATAGTCTCACCGTATAATCTGCACTTCCCGATACGATGAACTCTGAATCAATGGATATAGCCACAGATGATACATAACTAGTGTGACCACTCATGGTCTTACAGGTACCTGTCTTGACGTCCCATAGTCTCACCGTAATATCAGCACTTCCCGATACGATGAACTCTGAATCACTGGATATAGCCACAGATAATACATAATCTGTGTGACCACTCATGGTCTTACAGGTACCTGTCTTGACGTTCCATAGTCTCACCGTCTCATCTCTACTTGCCGATACGATGAACTCTGAATCACTGGATATAGCCACAGATAATACATAATTTGTGTGACCACTCATGGTCTTACAGGTACCTGTCTTGACGTTCCATAGTCTCACCGTATTATCATCACTTCCCGATACGATGAACTCTGAATCACTGGATATAGCCACAGCATATACATAACTAGTGTGACCACTCATGGTCTTACAGGTACCTGTCTTGACGTTCCATAGTCTCACCGTCTCATCTCTACTTTCCGATACGATGAACTCTGAATCAATGGATATAGCCACAGATGATACATAACTAGTGTGACCACTCATGGTCTTACAGGTACCTGTCTTGACGTCCCATAGTCTCACCGTAATATCAGCACTTCCCGATACGATGAACTCTGAATCACTGGATATAGCCACAGATAATACATAATCTGTGTGACCACTCATGGTCTTACAGGTACCTGTCTTGACGTCCCATAGTCTCACCGTATAATCTGCACTTCCCGATACGATGAACTCTGAATCACTGGATATAGCCACAGATGATATATAACTAGTGTGACCACTCATGGTCTTACAGGTACCTGTCTTGATGTCCCATAGTCTCACCGTATAATCTGCACTTCCCGATACGATGAACTCTGAATCACTGGATATAGCCACAGATGATACATAATGTCTGTGACCACTCATGGTCTTACAGGTACCTGTCTTGACGTCCCATAGTCTCACCGTAATATCATCACTTCCCGATACGATGAACTCTGAATCAATGGATATAGCCACAGATAATACATAATCTGTGTGACCACTCATGGTCTTACAGGTACCTGTCTTGACGTTCCATAGTCTCACCGTATTATCACTACTTCCCGATACAATGAACTCTGAATCACTGGATATAGCCACAGATAATACATAATCTGTGTGACCACTCATGGTCTTACAGGTACCTGTCTTGACGTCCCATAGTCTCACCGTAATATCATCACTTCCCGATACGATGAACTCTGAATCAATGGATATAGCCACAGATAATAAATAATCTGTGTGACCACTCATGGTCTTACAGGTACCTGTTTTGACGTTCCATAGTCTCACCGTATAATCTGCACTTCCCGATACGATGAACTCTGAATCACTGGATATAGCCACAGATGATATATAACTAGTGTGACCACTCATGGTCTTACAGGTACCTGTCTTGATGTCCCATAGTCTCACCGTATAATCTGCACTTCCCGATACGATGAACTCTGAATCACTGGATATAGCCACAGATGATACATAATGTCTGTGACCACTCATGGTCTTACAGGTACCTGTCTTGACGTCCCATAGTCTCATCATAATATCATCACTTCCCGATACGATGAACTCTGAATCAATGGATATAGCCACAGATGATATATAACTAGTGTGACCACTCATGGTCTTACAGGTACCTGTCTTGACGTCCCATAGTCTCACCGTATAATCTGCACTTCCCGATACGATGAACTCTGAATCACTGGATATAGCCACAGATGATACATAACTAGTGTGACCACTCATGGTCTTACAGGTACCTGTCTTGACGTTCCATAGTCTCACCGTCTCATCTCTACTTACCGATACGATGAACTCTGAATCACTGGATATAGCCACAGATAATACATAATCTGTGTGACCACTCATGGTCTTACAGGTACCTGTCTTGACGTTCCATAGTCTCACCGTATTATCACTACTTCCCGATACAATGAACTCTGAATCACTGGATATAGCCACAGATCTTACAGAATTTGTGTGACCACTCATGGTCTTACAGGTACCTGTCTTGACGTTCCATAGTCTCACCGTCTCATCTGCACTTCCCGATACGATGAACTCTGAATCACTGGATATAGCCTCAGATCTTACAGAATTTGTGTGACCACTCATGGTCTTACAGGTACCTGTCTTGACGTCCCATAGTCTCACCGTCTCATCTCTACTTCCCGATACGATGAACTCTGAATCAATGGATATAGCCACAGATAATACATAATCTGTGTGACCACTCATGGTCTTACAGGTACCTGTCTTGACGTTCCATAGTCTCACCGTCTCATCTCTACTTCCCGATACGATGAACTCTGAATCACTGGATATAGCCTCAGATCTTACAGAATTTGTGTGACCACTCATGGTCTTACAGGTACCTGTCTTGACGTTCCATAGTCTCACCGTCTCATCTCTACTTCCCGATACGATGAACTCTGAATCAATGGATATAGCCACAGATGATACATAACTAGTGTGACCACTCATGGTCTTACAGGTACCTGTCTTGACGTTCCATAGTCTCACCGTCTCATCTGCACTTCCCGATACGATGAACTCTGAATCACTGGATATAGCCTCAGATCTTACAGAATTTGTGTGACCACTCATGGTCTTACAGGTACCTGTCTTGACGTTCCATAGTCTCACCGTCTCATCTCTACTTACCGATACGATGAACTCTGAATCACTGGATATAGCCACAGATGATACATGACCAGTGTGACCACTCATGGTCTTACAGGTACCTGTCTTGACGTTCCATAGTCTCACCGTATAATCTGCACTTCCCGATACGATGAACTCTGAATCACTGGATATAGCCACAGATGATACATAATGTCTGTGACCACTCATGGTCTTACAGGTACCTGTCTTGACGTCCCATAGTCTCACCGTAATATCATCACTTCCCGATACGATGAACTCTGAATCAATGGATATAGCCACAGATAATACATAATCTGTGTGACCACTCATGGTCTTACAGGTACCTGTCTTGACGTTCCATAGTCTCACCGTATTATCACTACTTCCCGATACAATGAACTCTGAATCACTGGATATAGCCACAGATCTTACAGAATTTGTGTGACCACTCATGGTCTTACAGGTACCTGTCTTGACGTCCCATAGTCTCACCGTAATATCATCACTTCCCGATACGATGAACTCTGAATCAATGGATATAGCCACAGATGATATATAACTAGTGTGACCACTCATGGTCTTACAGGTACCTGTCTTGATGTCCCATAGTCTCACCGTAATATCATCACTTCCCGATACGATGAACTCTGAATCAATGGATATAGCCACAGATAATACATAATCTGTGTGACCACTCATGGTCTTACAGGTACCTGTCTTGACGTTCCATAGTCTCACCGTATAATCTGCACTTCCCGATACGATGAACTCTGAATCACTGGATATAGCCACAGATGATATATAACTAGTGTGACCACTCATGGTCTTACAGGTACCTGTCTTGACGTTCCATAGTCTCACCGTATTATCACTACTTCCCGATACAATGAACTCTGAATCACTGGATATAGCCACAGATCTTACAGAATTTGTGTGACCACTCATGGTCTTACAGGTACCTGTCTTGACGTCCCATAGTCTCACCGTAATATCATCACTTCCCGATACGATGAACTCTGAATCAATGGATATAGCCACAGATGATATATAACTAGTGTGACCACTCATGGTCTTACAGGTACCTGTCTTGACGTCCCATAGTCTCACCGTAATATCAGCACTTCCCGATACGATGAACTCTGAATCACTGGATATAGCCACAGATAATACATAATCTGTGTGACCACTCATGGTCTTACAGGTACCTGTCTTGACGTCCCATAGTCTCACCGTAATATCATCACTTCCCGATACGATGAACTCTGAATCAATGGATATAGCCACAGATAATACATAATTTGTGTGACCACTCATGGTCTTACAGGTACCTGTCTTGACGTTCCATAGTCTCACCGTATAATCTGCACTTCCCGATACGATGAACTCTGAATCACTGGATATAGCCACAGATGATATATAACTAGTGTGACCACTCATGGTCTTACAGGTACCTGTCTTGATGTCCCATAGTCTCACCGTATAATCTGCACTTCCCGATACGATGAACTCTGAATCACTGGATATAGCCACAGATGATACATAATGTCTGTGACCACTCATGGTCTTACAGGTACCTGTCTTGACGTCCCATAGTCTCATCATAATATCATCACTTCCCGATACGATGAACTCTGAATCAATGGATATAGCCACAGATGATATATAACTAGTGTGACCACTCATGGTCTTACAGGTACCTGTCTTGACGTCCCATAGTCTCACCGTATAATCTGCACTTCCCGATACGATGAACTCTGAATCACTGGATATAGCCACAGATGATACATAACTAGTGTGACCACTCATGGTCTTACAGGTACCTGTCTTGACGTTCCATAGTCTCACCGTCTCATCTCTACTTACCGATACGATGAACTCTGAATCACTGGATATAGCCACAGATAATACATAATCTGTGTGACCACTCATGGTCTTACAGGTACCTTTCTTGACGTTCCATAGTCTCACCGTATTATCACTACTTCCCGATACAATGAACTCTGAATCACTGGATATAGCCACAGATCTTACAGAATTTGTGTGACCACTCATGGTCTTACAGGTACCTGTCTTGACGTTCCATAGTCTCACCGTCTCATCTGCACTTCCCGATACGATGAACTCTGAATCACTGGATATAGCCTCAGATCTTACAGAATTTGTGTGACCACTCATGGTCTTACAGGTACCTGTCTTGACGTCCCATAGTCTCACCGTCTCATCTCTACTTCCCGATACGATGAACTCTGAATCAATGGATATAGCCACAGATAATACATAATCTGTGTGACCACTCATGGTCTTACAGGTACCTGTCTTGACGTTCCATAGTCTCACCGTCTCATCTCTACTTCCCGATACGATGAACTCTGAATCACTGGATATAGCCTCAGATCTTACAGAATTTGTGTGACCACTCATGGTCTTACAGGTACCTGTCTTGACGTTCCATAGTCTCACCGTCTCATCTCTACTTCCCGATACGATGAACTCTGAATCAATGGATATAGCCACAGATGATACATAACTAGTGTGACCACTCATGGTCTTACAGGTACCTGTCTTGACGTTCCATAGTCTCACCGTCTCATCTGCACTTCCCGATACGATGAACTCTGAATCACTGGATATAGCCTCAGATCTTACAGAATTTGTGTGACCACTCATGGTCTTACAGGTACCTGTCTTGACGTTCCATAGTCTCACCGTCTCATCTCTACTTACCGATACGATGAACTCTGAATCACTGGATATAGCCACAGATGATACATGACCAGTGTGACCACTCATGGTCTTACAGGTACCTGTCTTGACGTTCCATA
Source organism: Loxodes magnus (assembly GCA_946699065.1). Taxonomy (NCBI): domain Eukaryota; phylum Ciliophora; class Karyorelictea; order Loxodida; family Loxodidae; genus Loxodes; species Loxodes magnus. The sequence continues at coordinate 8,523 of CAMPDV010000523.1, read as the reverse complement.
GTCTCACCGTATAATCTGCACTTCCCGATACGATGAACTCTGAATCACTGGATATAGCCACAGATGATACATAATGTCTGTGACCACTCATGGTCTTACAGGTACCTGTCTTGACGTCCCATAGTCTCACCGTAATATCATCACTTCCCGATACGATGAACTCTGAATCAATGGATATAGCCACAGATAATACATAATCTGTGTGACCACTCATGGTCTTACAGGTACCTGTCTTGACGTTCCATAGTCTCACCGTATTATCACTACTTCCCGATACAATGAACTCTGAATCACTGGATATAGCCACAGATGATACATGACCAGTGTGACCACTCATGGTCTTACAGGTACCTGTCTTGACGTCCCATAGTCTCACCGTAATATCATCACTTCCCGATACGATGAACTCTGAATCAATGGATATAGCCACAGATGATATATAACTAGTGTGACCACTCATGGTCTTACAGGTACCTGTCTTGATGTCCCATAGTCTCACCGTAATATCATCACTTCCCGATACGATGAACTCTGAATCAATGGATATAGCCACAGATAATAAATAATCTGTGTGACCACTCATGGTCTTACAGGTACCTGTCTTGACGTTCCATAGTCTCACCGTATAATCTGCACTTCCCGATACGATGAACTCTGAATCACTGGATATAGCCACAGATGATATATAACTAGTGTGACCACTCATGGTCTTACAGGTACCTGTCTTGATGTCCCATAGTCTCACCGTACAATCTGCACTTCCCGATACGATGAACTCTGAATCACTGGATATAGCCACAGATAATACATAACTAGTGTGACCACTCATGGTCTTACAGGTACCTGTCTTGACGTCCCATAGTCTCACCGTAATATCATCACTTCCCGATACGATGAACTCTGAATCAATGGATATAGCCACAGATAATACATAACTAGTGTGACCACTCATGGTCTTACAGGTACCTGTCTTGACGTCCCATAGTCTCACCGTATAATCTGCACTTCCCGATACGATGAACTCTGAATCACTGGATATAGCCACAGATAATACATAATCTGTGTGACCACTCATGGTCTTACAGGTACCTGTCTTGACGTTCCATAGTCTCACCGTCTCATCTCTACTTGCCGATACGATGAACTCTGAATCACTGGATATAGCCACAGATAATACATAACTAGTGTGACCACTCATGGTCTTACAGGTACCTGTCTTGACGTTCCATAGTCTCACCGTATTATCACTACTTCCCGATACAATGAACTCTGAATCACTGGATATAGCCACAGATGATACATAATGTCTGTGACCACTCATGGTCTTACAGGTACCTGTCTTGACGTCCCATAGTCTCACCGTCTCATCTGCACTTCCCGATACGATGAACTCTGAATCACTGGATATAGCCTCAGATCTTACAGAATTTGTGTGACCACTCATGGTCTTACAGGTACCTGTCTTGACGTCCCATAGTCTCACCGTCTCATCTCTACTTCCCGATACGATGAACTCTGAATCAATGGATATAGCCACAGATAATACATAATCTGTGTGACCACTCATGGTCTTACAGGTACCTGTCTTGACGTTCCATAGTCTCACCGTCTCATCTCTACTTCCCGATACGATGAACTCTGAATCACTGGATATAGCCTCAGATCTTACAGAATTTGTGTGACCACTCATGGTCTTACAGGTACCTGTCTTGACGTTCCATAGTCTCACCGTCTCATCTCTACTTCCCGATACGATGAACTCTGAATCAATGGATATAGCCACAGATGATACATAACTAGTGTGACCACTCATGGTCTTACAGGTACCTGTCTTGACGTTCCATAGTCTCACCGTCTCATCTGCACTTCCCGATACGATGAACTCTGAATCACTGGATATAGCCTCAGATCTTACAGAATTTGTGTGACCACTCATGGTCTTACAGGTACCTGTCTTGACGTTCCATAGTCTCACCGTCTCATCTCTACTTACCGATACGATGAACTCTGAATCACTGGATATAGCCACAGATGATACATGACCAGTGTGACCACTCATGGTCTTACAGGTACCTGTCTTGACGTTCCATAGTCTCACCGTATAATCTGCACTTCCCGATACGATGAACTCTGAATCACTGGATATAGCCACAGATGATACATAATGTCTGTGACCACTCATGGTCTTACAGGTACCTGTCTTGACGTCCCATAGTCTCACCGTAATATCATCACTTCCCGATACGATGAACTCTGAATCAATGGATATAGCCACAGCATATACATAATTAGTGTGACCACTCATGGTCTTACAGGTACCTGTCTTGACGTCCCATAGTCTCACCGTCTAATCATAACTTCCCGATACGATGAACTCTGAATCAATGGATATAGCCACAGATAATACATAATCTGTGTGACCACTCATGGTCTTACAGGTACCTGTCTTGACGTTACATAGTCTCACCGTATTATCACTACTTCCCGATACGATGAACTCTGAATCAATGGATATAGCCTCAGATCTTACAGAATTTGTGTGACCACTCATGGTCTTACAGGTACCTGTCTTTACGTTCCATAGTCTCACCGTCTCATCTCTACTTCCCGATACGATGAACTCTGAATCACTGGATATAGCCACAGATGATACATGACCAGTGTGACCACTCATGGTCTTACAGGTACCTGTCTTGACGTTCCATAGTCTCACCGTCTCATCTCTACTTCCCGATACGATGAACTCTGAATCAATGGATATAGCCACAGATGATACATAACTAGTGTGACCACTCATGGTCTTACAGGTACCTGTCTTGACGTCCCATAGTCTCACCGTATAATCTGCACTTCCCGATACGATGAACTCTGAATCACTGGATATAGCCACAGATAATACATAATCTGTGTGACCACTCATGGTCTTACAGGTACCTGTCTTGACGTTCCATAGTCTCACCGTCTCATCTCTACTTGCCGATACGATGAACTCTGAATCACTGGATATAGCCACAGATAATACATAACTAGTGTGACCACTCATGGTCTTACAGGTACCTGTCTTGACGTTCCATAGTCTCACCGTATTATCACTACTTCCCGATACAATGAACTCTGAATCACTGGATATAGCCACAGATCTTACAGAATTTGTGTGACCACTCATGGTCTTACAGGTACCTGTCTTGACGTTCCATAGTCTCACCGTCTCATCTGCACTTCCCGATACGATGAACTCTGAATCACTGGATATAGCCTCAGATCTTACAGAATTTGTGTGACCACTCATGGTCTTACAGGTACCTGTCTTGACGTCCCATAGTCTCACCGTCTCATCTCTACTTCCCGATACGATGAACTCTGAATCAATGGATATAGCCACAGATAATACATAATCTGTGTGACCACTCATGGTCTTACAGGTACCTGTCTTGACGTTCCATAGTCTCACCGTCTCATCTCTACTTCCCGATACGATGAACTCTGAATCACTGGATATAGCCTCAGATCTTACAGAATTTGTGTGACCACTCATGGTCTTACAGGTACCTGTCTTGACGTTCCATAGTCTCACCGTCTCATCTCTACTTCCCGATACGATGAACTCTGAATCAATGGATATAGCCACAGATGATACATAACTAGTGTGACCACTCATGGTCTTACAGGTACCTGTCTTGACGTTCCATAGTCTCACCGTCTCATCTGCACTTCCCGATACGATGAACTCTGAATCACTGGATATAGCCTCAGATCTTACAGAATTTGTGTGACCACTCATGGTCTTACAGGTACCTGTCTTGACGTTCCATAGTCTCACCGTCTCATCTCTACTTACCGATACGATGAACTCTGAATCACTGGATATAGCCACAGATGATACATGACCAGTGTGACCACTCATGGTCTTACAGGTACCTGTCTTGACGTTCCATAGTCTCACCGTATAATCTGCACTTCCCGATACGATGAACTCTGAATCACTGGATATAGCCACAGATGATACATAATGTCTGTGACCACTCATGGTCTTACAGGTACCTGTCTTGACGTCCCATAGTCTCACCGTAATATCATCACTTCCCGATACGATGAACTCTGAATCAATGGATATAGCCACAGCATATACATAATTAGTGTGACCACTCATGGTCTTACAGGTACCTGTCTTGACGTCCCATAGTCTCACCGTCTAATCATAACTTCCCGATACGATGAACTCTGAATCAATGGATATAGCCACAGATAATACATAATCTGTGTGACCACTCATGGTCTTACAGGTACCTGTCTTGACGTTACATAGTCTCACCGTATTATCACTACTTCCCGATACGATGAACTCTGAATCAATGGATATAGCCTCAGATCTTACAGAATTTGTGTGACCACTCATGGTCTTACAGGTACCTGTCTTTACGTTCCATAGTCTCACCGTCTCATCTCTACTTCCCGATACGATGAACTCTGAATCACTGGATATAGCCTCAGATCTTACAGAATTTGTGTGACCACTCATGGTCTTACAGGTACCTGTCTTGACGTTCCATAGTCTCACCGTCTAATCATAACTTCCCGATACGATGAACTCTGAATCAATGGATATAGCCACAGATAATACATAATGTCTGTGACCACTCATGGTCTTACAGGTACCTGTCTTGACGTCCCATAGTCTCACCGTATAATCTGCACTTCCCGATACGATGAACTCTGAATCACTGGATATAGCCACAGATAATACATAATCTGTGTGACCACTCATGGTCTTACAGGTACCTGTCTTGACGTTCCATAGTCTCACCGTCTCATCTCTACTTCCCGATACGATGAACTCTGAATCAATGGATATAGCCACAGCATATACATAATTAGTGTGACCACTCATGGTCTTACAGGTACCTGTCTTGACGTCCCATAGTCTCACCGTCTAATCATAACTTCCCGATACGATGAACTCTGAATCAATGGATATAGCCACAGATAATACATAATCTGTGTGACCACTCATGGTCTTACAGGTACCTGTCTTGACGTTCCATAGTCTCACCGTATTATCACTACTTCCCGATACGATGAACTCTGAATCAATGGATATAGCCTCAGATGATACATGACCAGTGTGACCACTCATGGTCTTACAGGTACCTGTCTTTACGTTCCATAGTCTCACCGTCTCATCTCTACTTCCCGATACGATGAACTCTGAATCACTGGATATAGCCTCAGATCTTACAGAATTTGTGTGACCACTCATGGTCTTACAGGTACCTGTCTTGACGTCCCATAGTCTCACCGTATAATCTGCACTTCCCGATACGATGAACTCTGAATCACTGGATATAGCCACAGATAATACATAATCTGTGTGACCACTCATGGTCTTACAGGTACCTGTCTTGACGTTCCATAGTCTCACCGTCTCATCTCTACTTCCCGATACGATGAACTCTGAATCAATGGATATAGCCACAGCATATACATAATTAGTGTGACCACTCATGGTCTTACAGGTACCTGTCTTGACGTCCCATAGTCTCACCGTCTAATCATAACTTCCCGATACGATGAACTCTGAATCAATGGATATAGCCACAGATAATACATAATCTGTGTGACCACTCATGGTCTTACAGGTACCTGTCTTGACGTTCCATAGTCTCACTGTCGAATCTCTACTTCCCGATACGATGAACTCTGAATCACTGGATATAGCCTCAGATCTTACAGAATTTGTGTGACCACTCATGGTCTTACAGGTACCTGTCTTTACGTCCCATAGTCTCACCGTATAATCTGCACTTCCCGATACGATGAACTCTGAATCACTGGATATAGCCACAGATGATATATAACTAGTGTGACCACTCATGGTCTTACAGGTACCTGTCTTGACGTCCCATAGTCTCACCGTCTCATCTCTACTTCCCGATACGATGAACTCTGAATCACTGGATATAGCCACAGATAATACATAATCTGTGTGACCACTCATGGTCTTACAGGTACCTGTCTTGACGTTCCATAGTCTCACCGTATTATCACTACTTCCCGATACAATGAACTCTGAATCACTGGATATAGCCACAGATAATACATAATTAGTGTGACCACTCATGGTCTTACAGGTACCTGTCTTGACGTTCCATAGTCTCACCGTCTCATCTCTACTTCCCGATACGATGAACTCTGAATCAATGGATATAGCCACAGATGATACATAACTAGTGTGACCACTCATGGTCTTACAGGTACCTGTCTTGACGTTCCATAGTCTCACCGTCTCATCTCTACTTGCCGATACGATGAACTCTGAATCACTGGATATAGCCACAGATGATACATGACCAGTGTGACCACTCATGGTCTTACAGGTACCTGTCTTGACGTTCCATAGTCTCACCGTCTCATCTCTACTTCCCGATACGATGAACTCTGAATCACTGGATATAGCCACAGATAATACATAACTAGTGTGACCACTCATGGTCTTACAGGTACCTGTCTTGACGTTCCATAGTCTCACCGTAATATCATCACTTCCCGATACGATGAACTCTGAATCACTGGATATAGCCACAGATAATACATAACTAGTGTGACCACTCATGGTCTTACAGGTACCTGTCTTGACGTCCCATAGTCTCACCGTCTTATCATCACTTTCCGATACGATGAACTCTGAATCAATGGATATAGCCACAGATAATACATAACTAGTGTGACCACTCATGGTCTTACAGGTACCTGTCTTGACGTCCCATAGTCTCACCGTATAATCTGCACTTCCCGATACGATGAACTCTGAATCACTGGATATAGCCATTGATAATACATAATCTGTGTGACCACTCATGGTCTTACAGGTACCTGTCTTGACGTTCCATAGTCTCACCGTCTCATCTCTACTTGCCGATACGATGAACTCTGAATCACTGGATATAGCCACAGATAATACAGAATTTGTGTGACCACTCATGTTCTTACAGGTACCTGCCTTGACGTTCCATAGTCTCACCGTATAATCTGCACTTCCCGATACGATGAACTCTGAATCACTGGATATAGCCACAGATGATATATAACTAGTGTGACCACTCATGGTCTTACAGGTACCTGCCTTGACGTTCCATAGTCTCACCGTCTCATCTCTACTTACCGATACGATGAACTCTGAATCACTGGATATAGCCACAGATGATACATGACCAGTGTGACCACTCATGGTCTTACAGGTACCTGCCTTGACGTTCCATAGTCTCACCGTATAATCTGCACTTCCCGATACGATGAACTCTGAATCACTGGATATAGCCACAGATGATATATAACTAGTGTGACCACTCATGGTCTTACAGGTACCTGCCTTGACGTTCCATAGTCTCACCGTCTCATCTCTACTTACCGATACGATGAACTCTGAATCACTGGATATAGCCACAGATGATACATGACCAGTGTGACCACTCATGGTCTTACAGGTACCTGTCTTGACGTCCCATAGTCTCACCGTCTTATCATCACTTTCCGATACGATGAACTCTGAATCAATGGATATAGCCACAGATAATACATAACTAGTGTGACCACTCATGGTCTTACAGGTACCTGTCTTGACGTCCCATAGTCTCACCGTCTTATCATCACTTTCCGATACGATGAACTCTGAATCAATGGATATAGCCACAGATAATACATAACTAGTGTGACCACTCATGGTCTTACAGGTACCTGTCTTGACGTCCCATAGTCTCACCGTATAATCTGCACTTCCCGATACGATGAACTCTGAATCACTGGATATAGCCACAGATAATACATAATCTGTGTGACCACTCATGGTCTTACAGGTACCTGTCTTGACGTTCCATAGTCTCACCGTCTCATCTCTACTTGCCGATACGATGAACTCTGAATCACTGGATATAGCCACAGATAATACAGAATTTGTGTGACCACTCATGTTCTTACAGGTACCTGTCTTGACGTCCCATAGTCTCACCGTCTTATCATCACTTTCCGATACGATGAACTCTGAATCAATGGATATAGCCACAGATAATACATAACTAGTGTGACCACTCATGGTCTTACAGGTACCTGTCTTGACGTCCCATAGTCTCACCGTATAATCTGCACTTCCCGATACGATGAACTCTGAATCACTGGATATAGCCACAGATAATACATAATCTGTGTGACCACTCATGGTCTTACAGGTACCTGTCTTGACGTTCCATAGTCTCACCGTCTCATCTCTACTTGCCGATACGATGAACTCTGAATCACTGGATATAGCCACAGATAATACAGAATTTGTGTGACCACTCATGTTCTTACAGGTACCTGCCTTGACGTTCCATAGTCTCACCGTATAATCTGCACTTCCCGATACGATGAACTCTGAATCACTGGATATAGCCACAGATCTTAAAGAATTTGTGTGACCACTCATGGTCTTACAGGTACCTGCCTTGACGTTCCATAGTCTCACCGTCTCATCTCTACTTACCGATACGATGA